>CAUYLG010037652.1:0-51863 GCA_963573385.1 Cacajao melanocephalus
CTTTTTCCCATTGCTTGTTTTTATCCAGTTTGTCAAAGATCAGATGGTTGTAGATGTGTGACCTTGCTTCCAAGGCCTCTATTCTGTTCCATTGGTCTATATCTCTGTTTTGGTATCAGTACCATGCTGTTTTGATTACTGTAGCCTTGTAGTATAGTTTGAAGTCAGGTAGCGTGATGCCTCCAGCTTTGTTCTTCTTGCTTAGGATTGTCTTGGGTATGTGGGCTCTCTTTTGGTTCCATATGAAATTTAAAGTGGTTTTTCCCAGTTCTGTGAAGAAGGTCAATGGCAGCTTGATGGGGATAGCATTGAATCTACAAATTACTTTAGGCAGTATGGCCATTCTCATGATATTGATTCTTCCTAATCATGAGCATGGAATGTTTTTCCATCTGTTTGTGTCATCTCTTGTTTCCTTGATTAGTAGTTTGCAGTTCTCCTTGAAGAGATCCTTTACCTCCTGTGTTAGTTGTATTCCTAGGTATTTTATGCTCTTTGTAGCAATTGTAAATGGGAATTCACTCATGATTTGGCTCTCTATTTGTCTGTTATTTGTGTATAGGAATGCTTGTGATTTGTGCACATTGATTTTGTATCCTGAAACTTTGCTGAAGTTGCTTATCAGTTTAAGGAGGTTTTGGGCTAAGACTATGGGGTCTTCTAAATATACAATCATGTCATCTGTAAATAGGGACAATTTGACTTCTTTTTCTAATTGAATGCCCTTTATTTCTTTTTCTTGCCTAATTGCTCTGGCTAGATCTTCCAATACTATATTGAATAGGAATGGTGAGAGAGGGCATCCTTGTCTAGTGCCAGTTTTTAAAGGGAATGCTTCTAATTTTTGCCCCTTCAGTATGATATTGGCTGTGGGTTTGCCATAAGTAGCTTTTACTGTTTTGAGATATGTTCCATCAATACCTAGTTTATTGAGAGTTCTTAGCATAAAGGGCTATTGAATTTTGTTGAAGGCCTTCTCTGCATCTATTGAGATAATAACATGGTTTTTGTCTTTGGTTTTGTTTCTGTGGCAAATTATGTTTACAGATTTGCATATGTTGAACCAGCCTTGCATCCCTGGGATGAAGCCTACTTGATCATGGTGGATAAACTTTGTGATGTGCTGTTGGATTTGGTTTGCCAATATTTTATTGAAGATATTTGCATCAATGTTCATCATGGATATTGGCCTGTAGTTTTCTTTTTTAGTTGTGTCTCTGCCAGATTTTGGTATCAGGATGATGTTCATCTCACAGAAAGGGTTAGGGAGGACTCCCTTTTTTTTTTTTTTTTTGTATTGTTTGGAATAGTTTCAACAGGAAAGGTACCAGCTCCTCATTGTATGTCTGACAGAATTCAGCTGTGAACTTGTCTGGACCTGGACTTTTTTGGTTGGTAGGCTATTAATTGCCCCCTCGAATTCAGACCTTGTTATTGATCTATTCAGGGTTTCAACTTTTTCTTGGCTTAGTCTTGGGAGTGTGCAAGTGTCCAGGAATTTATTAATTTCTTCCAGATTTACTGGTTTACGTGCATAGAGTTGTTTGTAGTAATCTCTGATGGTAGTTTGTATTTCTGAGGAATCGATGGTGATCTCCCCTTTATCATTTTTTATTGCATCTATTTGACTCTTCTTTCTTTTCTTTTTCATTAGTCTAGCTAGTGGTCTATTTTGTTGATCTTTTCAAAAAACCAGCTCCTGGATTTACTGATTTCTTGAAGGTATTTTTGTGTCTCTATCTCCTTTAGTTCTGCTCTGATCTTATTTATTGTCTTCTGCTTGCTTTTGAGTTTTTTTGATCTTGCTTCTCTAGCTCTTTCAATTTTGATAGGGTGTCGATTTTAGATCTTTCCTTGCTTCTCATATGGGCATTTATTGTTATAAATTTCCCTCTAGACATTGCTTTAAATATGTCCCATAGGATCTGGTATGTTGTGTCTTCATTCTCATTGGTTTCAAAGAACATTTTTATTTCTCCCTTAATTTCCATTGTTTACCCATTTCTTATTCAGGAACAAGTTGTTAATTTTCCATGTGATTGTGCGGTTTTGAGTGCTTTTCTTAATCCTGATTTCTAATTTGATTGCACTGTGGTCTGAGAGACTATTTGTTATGATTTCCATTTTTGCATTTGCTGAGGAGTGACTTACTTCCAATTATGTGGTCAATTTTGGAGTAAGTGCAATGTGGTGCTGAGAAGCGTGTGTATTCTGTGGATTTGGGGTGGAGCGTCCTGTAAATGTCTATTAGGTCTGCTTGGTCCAAATCTGCGCAAGTCCTGGATATCCTTGTTGACTTTCTGTCTCATTGATCTGTCCAATATTGTCAATGGAGTGTTAAAATCTCCCATTATCATTATGCAGGAGTCTAAGTCTCTTTGTAGGTCTTTAAGAATTTGCTTTATGTATCTGGGTGCTCCTGCATTGGTTGCATAAATATTTAGGATAGTTAGCTTTTCTGGTTGCATTGATCCTTTTACCATTAAGTAATGCCCTTCTTTGTCTCTTTTGACCTTGTTAGTTTAAAGTCTGTTTTATCAGAGACTAGGATTGCACCCCTGCGTGTTTTTTTTTTTTTCTCTTTCCATTTGCTTGGTAAATCTTTTTCCATCCCTTTGAGTCTATGTGAGTCTTTGCATGTGAGATGGGTCTCCTGAATACAGTACACTGATGGGTCTTGACTTTTTATCCAGTTTGCCAGTCTGTGTCTTTTGATGGGAGTGTTTAGGCCATTTACATTCAATGTTACTATTGTTATGGCTGCATTTGATTCTGCCATTTTGTTACTGGCTGGTTGTTCTGCCCATTAATTAATGTGGCTCCTTCATTGCATCATTCTTCTTCACCATTTGGTACATTTTTGCAGTGGCTGGTACTGGTTGTTGTTCCTTTCCCTGTTTAGTACTTCCTCCAGTAGCTCTTGTAAGGCAGGTCTTGCAGCGATGAAATCTCTCAGCAATTGCTTGTCCATAAAGGATTTTATTTATCCTTCATTTATGAAGCTTAGTTTGGCTGGATGTGAAATTGTGGGTTGAAAGTTATTTTCTTTAATGATGTTGAATATTGTTCCCCAATCCCTTCTAGCTTGCAGGGTTTCTGCCGAGAGATTAGCTGTGAGTCTGATGGTCTTTCATTTGTGGGTGACTCGACCTTTCTCTCTGGTTGCTCTTAGGATTTTTTCCTTCACTTCAACCCTGGTGAATCTGACAACTATGTGCCTTGCGGTTGCTCTTCTTGAGGAATATCTTTGTCGTGTTCTCTGTATTTCCTGGATTTCAATGTTGGCCTGCCTTGTTAGGCTGGGAAAATTCTCTTGGATAGTATCTTGAACAGTGTTTTCCAACTTGAATTCATTCTCCCCGTCACATTCAGGTACGCTGATCAAGCATAGGTTAGGTTTTTTCACATAATCCCATAGTTCTTGGAGGCTTTGTTCATTTTTTTTTTCACTTTTTTCTCTAATCTTGCCTTCTCATTTTATTTCTTTGATTTGATCTTCTATCTCTGATATCCTTTCTTCTGCATGATCGATTTGGCTGTTGAAACTTGTGTACACCTCACAAAGTTCTTGTGCTGTGTTTTTCAGCTCCATGAAGTCATTTATGTTCTTCCCTAAGCTGGTTATTCTAGTTAGCATTTCGTCTAATCTTTTTTCAAGGTTCTTAGTTTCTTTGCATCACGTTAGAATATGGCCTTTTAACTCAAAGAAGTTTGTTATTATCCACCTTCTGAAGCCTGTTTCTGTCAATTCAACAGATTCATTCTCTTTTTTTGTTCCCTTGATGGTGAGGAATTATGATCCCTGGGAGGAGAAGAAGTGTTCTGATCTTCGATGGTTTCATCCTATTTGCGCTTTTTTTCCTCATCTTTGTGGATTTATCTCCCTTTAATCTTTGAAGCTGGTGTTTTCAGGAGTCTCTGAGTGACATTTTTTTCTGTTGAGGTTGGAGCTGTATCTTTTCTGGCCTGTAGAGGGCGTTGCTGGGCTCTCTCAGGTTCAGTCAGGTTGCTGGGTGGGTGGTCCTTCTCTTGAGTTTGTTTGCAGGTGAGATTGGCCCTGCCTTCCCAATGGCGTCTCTCCTTCCTCAGCTGGATCTTCCTGGTTGGGGTCAAGCTGGTGTGTTTGCTGCCAAGCTCTCTAGCAAAGGTTTCAGGCTGAATTCTGCGGAAGTGGGGCCTGCCAGGCCTTATGGTCTGTTTCCCTGCTTTCAATTCTGCCTCCCTCTGTGGGATGATCTGTCCCACTGGCGTTAGTCCAAACTCTCACCCAGGTCCTTACAACAGCTTGCTGCATCTGGCGGTAGCTGCTACTCAGATTTGCATCGACTACCCATGGCACCCCACCATCTGGCAGGGCTCTTGTGCACTGTGGGTTTCAGGAGAGATGAGGTAAGTACAGGTTCTGAAATGGAGCACTGAGGGAGTTAAGTCCCCTGACCATCCAAGCTGGCTGCAGGTTTCAGGTAGGGACGTGCCCCTCCCCGGTCTTGATTTGCCCCCTGGTTGGCTCTCGCCCTGCAGCTCATTTCCTGGGCCTAATTTCAGTCAGTGTATCACATTTATTAATTTGTGTATGTTGAACCATCCTTGTACCCCTGAACTAAATCCCACTTGATCATCATATATTAGCATTACTGTATTAGTCCATTCTCATGCTGTTCGCAAAGACATATGTGAGACTGGGTAATTTATAAAGGAAAGAGGTTTAATATATTTACAGTTCAGCATATCTGGGGATGTCTAAGAAAACTTAGAATCATGGCAGAAGGGGAAGCAAGTATGTCCTTCTTCATGGTGGCAGGGAGGAGAAGTGCTAGCGAAAGGTGGGGAAGCCCCTTATAAAACCATCAGATCTCATGAGAACTTACTCACTATCATGAGGACAGCATGAGAATAACTGTCCCCATGATTCAATTATCTCCCACTGGGTCCCTCTCATGGCATGTAGGGATTATGAGAACTATAATTAAAGATGAGATTTGGGTGGGTACATAGCCAAACCATATCAATTATGATGTATTGTTAGTTTCAGATTGCTGGTACTTTCTTGAGGATTTTTGCATCTATGTTTGATATGCTTTGGCTCTGTGTACCCATCCAAATCTCATGTAAAATTGTAACCCCCATGTGTGGAAGGAGGAACCTGATGGAAGTGTGACAGGATCATAGGATCAAACTTCTCCCTTTCTGTTCTATGATAGAGTTCTCATGAGATCTGGGTGTTTAAAAGTGTGTAGCACTTCACCATTTGCTCTCTTCCTCCTGCTCTGGCCATGTGAACACATGCCTTTCTCCCCCTTTAACTTGCATCATGACTGTAAGTTTCCTGAGGCCCTCTGAGTCATGTGGGATGTGAGTCAATTAAACCTCTGCTCTTTATAAACTACCCAGTCTCAGGTAATTTGTAGCAGTGTGAGAATGAACTAATACAGGACATTTATTTATAGCAGTGTGAGAATGGACTAATACAGTAAATTGGTACCAGAAAAGTGGGGCATTGCAATGAAGATGCTAGAATATGTAGAAGCAACTTTGGAACTAGGTAACAGGCAGAGGTTTGAACAGTGTGAAGGGCTCAAAGAGGACAGAAAGATAAGGGAAAGTTAGGAACTTCCTAGAGACTTGTTGAATGATTTTGACTCAAATGCTGACAGTGATATGGACAATTAAGTCCAAGTTGCGGTGGTCTCAGAGGGAAATAAGACACACACTGGAAACTGAAACAAAGGTCACGCTTGCTATTATTTGGAAAGATACTAGCAGCATTGTGTCCCTGCTCTAGAAGTCTATGGAACTTTAACTTTGGAAAGATTATTTACGGCATCAGATAGAAGAAATTTCTAGGAAGTATAACATTCAAGATGTGATCTGGCTGCTTCCAAAAGCCTATACTCATTTGCATAAGCAAAGATAAATTATATTTAAAAGGGAAGCAAAGCACAAAACTTTGGAAAATTTGCGGCCTGACCATGTGGTAGAAAATTCCATTTTTCTGGGGAATAATTCAAGCCTGCTGCAGAAATTTGCATAAGTAAAGAGGAGCTGAATGTTAATAGCCAAGACAATGGAGAAAATGTCTCCAGAGCATTTCAGAGAACTTCAAGACAGCCCCTCCCATCACAGGCCTGGAGGCCTAGGAGGGAAAAATTGTTTCCTGGGCCAGGACCAGGGCCCCACTGCTCTGCACACCCTTGGGACCTGGTAGCTTGCATCCCAGCCACTTTAGCTCCAGCTGTGGCTAAAAGGGGCCAAAGGTCAGCTCAGGTTGTTGCTTAAGAGGGTGCAAGCCCCAAGCCTTGGCAGGTTCCATGTGGCACTGGGCTTTCAGGTATGGAGAAGGAAAGAGTTGGGTCTTGAAAACCTCTTGAAAGGATGTATGACAATGCCTAGTTGTCCAGGCAGAAGTCTGCTGCACAGGTAGAGCCCTTGTGGAAAACCTCTATTAGGGCAGTGCAGAGGGGAAATGTGAGATTGGAGCCCCACCCCCCACAGAGTCCCCACTGAAACACTGCCTAGTGGAGCTATGAAGAGATCACCACCATCCTTCAGATCCCAGAATGGTAGATCCACCAACAGCTCACACCATGCACCTATAAAGGCCACAGGCACTCAATGCCAACTTGTGAAAGTAGTTGCAGAGGCTGTACCCTGCAGAGCCACAGAGGTGGAGCTGCCCACATTTATGGAAGCTCACCTCTTGCATCAACATGCCCTGGATATGAGACATGAACTCAAAGAAAATTATTTTGGAGCTTGAAGATTTAATGACTGCCCTGCTGGGTTTCTGACTTGCACGGGGCCTGTAGACCCTTTGTGTTGTCTGATTTCTTCCTTTTGGAACTGAATTATTTACCCAATGCCTGTACCCCCATTCTATCTTGGAAATAACTAGCTTGTTTTTCATTTTATAGGTTCATAGGCAAAAAGGACTTGCATTGTCTCAAATGAGTCTTTGGACTTGGGCTTTTGAATTAATGCTGGAATAAGGCTTTGAAGGACTGCTGGGAAGGCAGGAATGGTTTTGAAATGTGAGAAAAACATGACACTTGTGAGGGGCCAGGGGTACAACAATATGGTTTTACTGTGTCCCCAACCAAATCTCATGTTAAATTGCAACACCCTCATGTGGAATAAGAAGCCTGATAGGAGGCAACTGAATTATGGGGGAAGACTTTCCCTTTGCTGTTCTCATGATAGAGTTTTCACAAGATCTGGTTGTTTAAAAGTGTGTAGCAATTCACTGTTTGCTCTCTTTCTCCTGCTCTGGCCATGTGAAGATGTGCCTTGCTTTCCCTTCACCTTCTGTCATGATTGTAAGTTTCCTGAGGCCTCCCCAGTCATATGGAACTGTGAGTCAATTAAACCTCTGTTATTTATAAATTACTCAGTCTCAGGAAGTTCTTTATAGCAGTATGAGAATGGATTAAAACAATATGCATCAGTGATATTGACCTGTAGTTTTGTTGTTGTTGTTGTTATGTTCTTGTCTACTTTTGAAATCAAGGTAATGTGGCCTCATAGAATGAGTTAAAAAGAATTATTTCCTTTATTTTTCAGAAGAGTTTGAGGAGACTTGGTGTCAGTTCTTTATAAGCTTGGTAGAATTCAGCAGTAAAGCCATCCAGTCCTTGACTCTTTTGTGGGATATTTTTGCTATTAATTTAATCTTGATACACATTATTGGTCTGTTTAGGTTTTTTTATTTTTTCCTTATATAATTGTGATATTTAGTATGTATCCAGGAATTTTTCCATTTCCTCTAGATTTTCCAGTTTGTTAGCATATAGTTGTTCATAACAATGTCTGATAATATTTTGTATTCCTGAGACATCAGTGGTAATGTCTTCTTTTTGGCTTCTAATTGCATTTATTTTGGTCTTTTCTCTTCTTTCCTTAGTTAGGCTAGCTAGGGGTTTATCAAGTTTTTTTGTCTTTTCAAAAATCTAGTTGTTTATTTCATTGTTCATTTGTGTGTGTTTTTTTTTTAATTTCTGTTTTGTTTAGTTCTGCTCTGATCTTTATTATTTCTTTCCTTCTACCTATTTGAAGTTTGGTTTGTTCTTTTTCTAGTTCCTTGAATTCATGATTAGTTCACTGGAATATTTATACCTTTCTGATGTAGGTGTTTATTGCTATAAACTTCCCTCTTAGCACTGTTTGTGTTATATCCCAGAGGTTTTGGTATGTTGTATTTCCGTTTTCATTGGTTTCAATAATTTTTTAAATTTCCTTCTTAATTGTCCTAACCATCATTCAGAGTGTATTAGTCAGTGTTTTCTAGAGGGAGATATCTAATAGGATATATGTATATATGAGAGGGAGTTTATTACGGAAAACTGACACATGCAATCACAAAGTGAAGTCCCACAATAGGCTTTCTGCAAGCTGAGAAGCAAGGAAACCAGTCTAAGTCCCAAAACCTCAAAAGTAGGGAAACTGACAGTGCAGCCTTCAGTCTGTGGCCAGAGGCCTCAGAGTTCCTTGCAAATCACTGGTGTAAGTTTAAGAGGCCAAAAGCTGAAGAATTTAGTGTCTAATCTTTGTGGGCAGGAAGCATCCAGCACAGGAGAAAGATGAAGACCAGAAGACTCAGCAAGTCTAGTCCTTCCAACTTCTTCTGCCTGCTTTATGCTAGCCCTGATGGTAACTGATTAAATGATGCCCAACCAGTCCACTAACTCAAATGTTAATCTCCTTTGGCAACACCCTTACACACACACACACAAGAACAATACTTTGAATCCTTAAATCAATCAAGTTCACACTCGATATTAATCATCACAAGTCCACCCCTTGTCAACTTGAACCCATACACATCTCTTGAAATTATGCATAATCTTCAAATAAAGCAAATAATGTCATAATTACACCTAACATAATACAGCTATCTTTCATATAACCAGAAGTGCACTAATCTTCAACCTGAATGCTATTACATAAAGTAAACAACAATTAAATGTTGATATAAAGTCAATAAATCATATGTGACTTAGAGGTAGGAAGAGCCCAAAATAGCCAGGTGGTAATCTTAACTTCCAGTGTAATGCAATCGGTGTCATGTCTCCTTGTGGCAGCATTTCTCCCTCTGAAACTAAGACCTCTAGGCCAGCAGAACATAATGTCATGTCATAATGTCACAGGAACAGGAAGCAACAAATTTGCTAGTGGGTCACTAGAGGTGATGGTGCCAGTTACACTTCTGGTAAAGGACATTATCTCACCTGATTCTTCAAGACACTGTGATTATCCTTAGACCTTTACAATTTTATATAAGTCTTAGAATAAGCTTTTTAATTCTTGTCCAAAATTCTACTAGGATTTTTACTGGCATTGTCATTATTATTTCTACTTCTTTTGCATTTAATTTGCTGTTTGTTTTTTTTTTAACTTCTTGACATGGAGTTTTTTAGTTATTGGGGTTTCTAGCTATTGAGTTATTTTAATTAATCATTTATTTTCTTAGTAGTTATATTCTCTATTTTAGTAATTGTTTTAAATATTATGATATGTCAATTTATCAGTGCTTCATATTTAATATTAACTGGCATTTTTACCTTCTTCCTGGACAATGTAGTGACCTTAGAAAAATGTTCACATCCTTTCAACTTACATACCACAGTTTTTAGTACTTTACTCATTGTAAATTACATGATACTGTTATTATGGGACTAAACATTTTCCATTTTTATTTATCTCACTCTCACCCTTTTTGTTATCTTCAATACTGTTTGCACCTCTTCAATCTAAAATTATAAAGAATTACTTTATTATTTCCTTTAATGAGAGATTAGAAGTAATGAATTCACATGGTTTTACTTTGCCTTGAATTTTTTTTTACCTTCACTCTTGAAGGAAAATTTTGTGAATATAGATCCTTTATTGTTAGTAGAGGTATTTTGATTGTCAGAAACTATTTTTCAGAACACTGAAAATACATTTCAATTGTCTTCTGGTTGCCTTTTTGTTCTTGGATGCCAGCTCTCAATCTGTTACTCAAGTGAAGGAAATAGCTCATTTTTCTCTGAATGTCATTAAATTTTTGTCTTTGTCTTATGTTCACTAATCTCATTTGTGCTAGATGAACATTCTTTAATGTCTTCTCTTGATTTTATGGTGTGTCATGTGTTTGTGAGTTGATGCTGTTTATCAGTTTTGGAAAAAAAAATAGTATCTTTTAAAATATTGCTTCTTCTCCATTTTACCTCTCCTATCTTTCTGAAATTCCAATTATGTATTAGAATTCCTAGCTGTATCTGCTGTTGCTTACCTTCTCTTCTGTGTTTTTCATGCTTTTGTCTCTCAATGAGTCATTCTGGATATTTATAGTGATATATCTTACATACTATTGTCTTTTTCAGATGTATCCAATAGACTGTTAAACTCACCCATTGAGTTCTTAATTTCAGCTTATGTATATTTCAGCACTAGATTTTCTATTTGGTTTTCTTTTTCAAATCTGTTATTTCTTTTTATACTTTCTATATATTTGTTAGGATTTTTAGTTTTGTCTTCTATTTCTTTGAATATAGTAAGCATGTTTATCTTAATGTTTGACTATATGTAAACTCAAACATCTGGAGTCCCTGTATGGTTTCTTTTGCCTATGGTTTCTCCCCAGTTTTGTTCACCTTGCTTTACCTCATGCTCCTAGTTATTTTTAGTTATGTACTGCAAATCATGTCTTTTTTTAAAAAGTAAAAATAATGTCTATGATATTCTATTTTCTCAAAGAAGATTTTTGTTTCTAGAAGTTTTATGCATTGAAATGATTAAAATCTGAGCAGCAGTCTCTGAAAAGTTATTCACTTCTAGTTAGTCTATTTATCTTTATGTATAGATTTTAACCTTTCCAAGTTTAAAGCCAAACAAGAGGTGTTCACTAGGCCCTTATATGCTGGCATTCTGTGCGCTACAACGTCTGAGCCTTCAGCCTCGCAAGGCTTCCAAATATTATGACCAGCTTTTCAGCCCACTAGCAAGCATCTCAGGAATTAGTAGATGCCTCCGGGGAAAAAAATACCTTCAAATAGATTTCACATTTTCCAGTTCCTGGCACAGTAATTCCTCACTACCTTGTTAGTTTACTCCTTAGTTTAGGTAGACTTTAAGAATTTTTTTTCTATTTATCCTCAGTGGGATATTTAGTTCAAAATGCCAATTGCATAAGAAAGGGGCTCCTAAACTAGTTTTTAAGCTTTATATTTTAACTATTAATGTTAGACTGTAGTGAGGAAAGAGAAAATACAACTTAACACTTGTAATTACTATCCATAAAATTTAACCATTGTTAAGACAAAGAATTATCACAAGGTCAGGGAACATGTAAGAGGCATATGTTGGAACTCCCATGCCAGGAGTATATGGTGAGAAATGATGATGTTGTCTCTAGAGAAACAGTGCTCTGAACAGGAAGGAATAAATGCTTAAGTTTGTTTATTTGGAAGACTGATTTTCAGTTTACAGTTGCTTGAAATGCAGCAGAAAAAATAAAGGATAAAAACTTATTACTGTTACTATGAAGCACCTATCAGCGAATTATTTTCACCCAAAAAAGGCTTTAAAAACAAACATTTTAAGTACTATCTTGAGACTATAGGAGAGCACTTACAGGACTTAATTTTATAGCCATTTCCTATACCCTATAACCACCAACTTTTCCCTCCATAGGACAAATGTTAGACAATCTTTGATACAAGAGAAGCATAGTAACACACAGACACTCACAAATCTCATATTTCACAATATGACACAAAACAAAAATAGGAGGTATCCAGTTATTATGAAACAGGAAAGTATATTAATTGCAAATGTCAGGCTATAAAATAAACATACAATTTTAACAGTTTCATGTATATCACCAGCAATTTGTTAAAAGAAAATAAAAATGTCCATTTGTAACAATGAATAAAGAGGTAAAATATATGAAAATAGGCTCAATGAGAAATGTGAAAACCTATATTGCTGGGGATGTCATTTCTATATCTGGCCTCAGATTAGGGACAGAACATCTTTATTCAAGAAAATATTTTCATGAGTGACAACAGAAAAAGGAAAAACCATGAGGGTAAGGGAAGTTACCTTGATAGTTCTGCATAATAAATAGATACTTGGGGATAAAAACATCTGACAAACCATGCAGGATAGCCAAAGGGTTTTGTTTTGTTTTTTAATAACCTAGATATTTAAGATTCAATTTCATATTCCTTCAATTTTTTAGCCAAGACTCTTGAATTTACAGATTTGTGTGAGCTTTTGAGGGCAGGTTTGTGTGAGTAAGCATATGAATTTGTGTGTGTATGTATATGTATGTGCAAATAGGAAATAGCACCAAAGTCCATATCCAGGACAATGTGAAACAGAATAGGAGTAGACAGAGTAAGATGGTAAAATGATCCACAGACTAATCCTTTTCAGTGAGCTTTGTCGTGCATTCAGAGCCAGAGATGACTATAAAAACACACGTGGTGCCAAATAAAAGTATTTTAGAGAGGGCATCAACATTTCATAAATTGTAGAACTGGCATCTGAGAGACAATATATTTAGACTTCTAAGGAAAAGGGAGATACTAGGTAAAGTCAGGGTTAAATTCATGTGGGAGGAAATGTATCAAGCTACTGACAGATATACAAGAAGCTTAAATAAGTAGACAAGCCAGGTTGCTGAATAAAATGACTACTAAGGAATGTCAATTCTTTCCAAGTTAATTATCAGATTTAATATGTTCCAATCAAATTCCCAACTGTGTTTTTAAATATTTTGATAACTGTTTCCAAAGTTCATCTGGAATAGCTTAAGAAAATAAAAAAAGAGTAATAACCTCACTAGATGTTAAAACAGTATAAAGACAATCAGTATAAAACTAATATGAAAATCAATGGGAAAATCAATAAAATAATGTATATAACCAGGACACAGAAACTATAATTACAAATCAGGGAGAAAAGGCAGATGCACTCAATAAACATTGTTAAGACCATGTTTTAGCTATTTGAGAAATAATCTATTCAGTTTTCATGTCATTTTATCCAAATAAATTTAAGATGGGTTAAGAAGTTAGATGTTAAAATGAAACCATAGCAGAAAGAAATGTAGTTGAGTATTTGTCTGTTCTTTAATTAGGGAAGACATTCTAGACATAAAAGAAATCCAAAAAAATTTAAAATACTGGCAGATTTAACAACAGAAGAATATTAAAATCTGTATTTATGTTTTATGGTTACTTAGTCATACATTTATTTATAGCAGTTCCTCCTTATCCACAAAAGTTATGTTCTGAGACCCCACCACGAATACTTGAAACCATGGATAATACCAAACCCTACATATACTATGTTTTTTCTTATATATACATACCTATGACAAAGTTTAATTTATAAATTAGGCACAGCTAAAGATTTAAAATGGCTAGCAATAATAAGTAGAACAATTACAACAATATACTGTAATAAGAGTTATATAAACATGGTCTCTCATTCTCTTTCAAAATACCTTATTGTACTGTACTTACTCTTGTGATGAAGAAGGAATGCAGTGGCACAGGGTGTGATTTCATCATGTTACTCAGAACGGTGTATAATTACAACTTATAAATTGTTTATTTCTGGAATTTTTCATTTAATGTATTTGGACTACGGTTGACCACAGGTAACTGAAACCACAGAAGGTAAAACTGTAGATAAAAGAGGACTATTGTATTAATTAATTTCTTAGACCTTTACTCAGTGGCACATTTGTGACAGATATTTAGTTCACAGAAGATTTTGAAGTAAATAAGAAGTTTACCTCTGTTTGGAAAAACACACAGGATACATAATTTCAAATATGATAAGCTATTTAGGAATAGTTGTACAGGAAGAAGTTTTAAGTGAATGCACAGAAAAGAGAGACTAAGAATTTAAAAGACAGATTTACTTCTATCCTTATAAAGTTTTCGCTTATGTGTTTGGTCTTTCCTTTTGTCTGGATTTACAGTAGTCTGCCTCCAAGTAAGCTACTAAACCTAAACAACTGCACTTTATAAACTCAATACAAATATAAGTGGCTTTTATCATGTGTTCTATTATGGCAATTTTTTAAAAGTCCAGACTATTGTCTTGAAGATTTGAGCATTTGTGATACAAATGTCTGTAGGGTAGATAAATTTACTTGAAAGGTAATCAATAAACAATATATAAATGTTTACATTAAATATAACCAAGTGGTGATATCTCTAAAACCCATACAATTTGTTAAGGAAATATTAATATTGCCCCAGCTTCCCCTTAACTCCCCATAGAAAAAGGTTAAAAGGTGTAAACATACAAGTCACAAAATGCCAATAAATATTTAAAAGTCATTTAACACCAGCATTCCTGAGAGGACCCACACACCCTCTGAAGGAAGTAGACTGCTCCAGCAGGACCTAGGAGACACCCCAAATACTGAATGCCCCAACAGTGGAAGTGGGAAAGGAAGTTCCTCCACTTCTGAACACACACCCCAACTGGAGAAACTGAAGTTCTGTTTGCAGGAAAAGTTTCTGACCTTAACTGGAGCTGAGTCGATTTAGAGAATCAAGCAAAATAAAAGGGTAGAGGAAGCAACAGAAAGGCGCTGGGAGCTCACTGAGTCCTCTAGCAGGCCATTCCTGCCTGGCACCACAGGGATCCATCAGGAGGGTGGCCAGAAGAGTGGGAGTGAAGACACCACAGAAAGAAGGAAATCGCCAGCTGAACTTTGCAACAATTTGAATGAGGTGAGAAGCCTCCTGGCAAGAACTCAGGAGAGGGCACAAAGCTGGTGTGCAAACTCCATAGGCAGGAGAAGAACCAAGCCCTTTTCTTTCCCAGCTTAGAGGCAGGGAGCCTGAAGCAAGTTTATCAAGCCCAGCTAGCCCCCTGCCTGGAAACAGACTCAGGATTGTTAAGCAGGGCACGGTGGGAATGAGACCAGCCCTACAGTTTGTGTGGGAGCTGGGTGAGGCCTGCAACTGCTAGATTTCTCTCACTTTCCTGACAACCTGCATAACTTAGCAGAGGCAGCCATAATTCTCCTAGATACACAACTTCAATAACTTGGGAACCTCACCCCCAATCCCCACAGCAGCCACAGGAAGCAATGACCAAGGACAGTCTGAAATCAGACATGCCGAGCCCTGCCCCCACATATGGTCCTTCTCTCCAACATTGGTAGCTGAAAACAAAGGGCATATAATCTTGGGAGTTCTAGGACCCCACCCAACACCAGTTTCTCTCTATACTACCGCAGCTGATGACCTCTGGAAAGCGCCTCCCAGCAGAAGGCCAACCAGCACAAAAATAGAGCATTAAACTACCAAGGCTAAGAACCCACATGAGTCCAGTGCACACCCCTGTCACCTCCACCAAAAAAGGCACTGGTATGCATGGCTGAGAGACCCACGGACAGTTCATATCACTGGACTCTGTACAGACAATCCCCAGTACCAAAGCAGAGCTGAGTAGACTTGCTGGGTAGCTTGACAGAGAAGGGAGATGGCAATCACTGCAGTTCAGCTCATAGAAAGTCACATCCATAGGAAAAGAGAGGGAGTCCTACATAAAGGAAACACCCTGTGGGACAAACGAATCTGAACAACAGCCTTCAGCCTTAGACCTTCCCCCTGACAGAGCAACCCAAACGATAAGAAACTGGAAAACCAACTCTGGTAACATGAAAAAACAAAGCTCTCTAACAGCCCCCCAAAATAACAGTAGTTCATCAGCAATAGATTGAAACCAAGAAGAAATCCCTGATTTACCTGAAAAAGAATTAAGGAGGTTAGTGACTACACTAATCACGGAGGCACCAGAGAAAGGT
Organism: Cacajao melanocephalus; assembly: GCA_963573385.1. Taxonomy (NCBI): domain Eukaryota; kingdom Metazoa; phylum Chordata; class Mammalia; order Primates; family Pitheciidae; genus Cacajao; species Cacajao melanocephalus. Next base: position 15,818 of record CAUYLG010037652.1, read on the forward strand.
GAAACCCAATGCAAGAAAATCCAAAAAAACGATGCAATAAGCAAAGGGAGAAATATTCAAGGAAATAGATAGCATAAAGAAAAAACAATCAAAATGTCAGGAAACATTGAGGATACTTATAGAAATGCAAAGTGCTCTGGAAAGTCTCAGCAATGGAATTAACAAGTAGAAGAAAGAAATTCAGAGCTCAAAGACAAGGTCTTAGAATTAAAACACTCTAACAAAGACAAAGAAAAAAGAATAAGAAAATATGAACAAAGACTCCAAGAAGTCTGGGATTATGTTAAACAACCAAACCTAAGAATAATCAGTGTTCTTTAGGAAGAAGAGAAATCTAACAATTAAAAAAATATATTTGGGAAATAATCCAGAAAAATTCCTCAGCCTTGCTAGAGACCTATATATCCAAATAGAAAAAGTACAAAGAACACCTGGGAAATTCATCACAAAAAAAATAATCACCTAACCACATTGTTACCAGGTTATCCAAAGTTCAGACAAAGGAAAGAATCTTAAGAGCTGTGAGACAGAAGCACCATGTAACCTATAAAGGAAAACCTATCATATTAACAGCAGATTTATCAGCAAAACCCTACAAGCTAGAAGGGATTGGGGCCCTATCTTCAGCTTCTTCAAACAAAACAATTATTAGCCAAGAATTTTGTATCCAGTGAAACTAAGCATCATATATGAAGAAAAGATAGTCTTTTTCAGACCAACAAATGCTGAGAAAATACACCATTACCAAGCTACCACTACAAGAAATACTAAAATGAGGTCTAAATCTTTAAACAAATCCTAGAAACACATCAGAAATTCTTTAAAGCATAAATCACACAGGACCTAAGAAACAAAAATACAGGTTAAAAAGGAAAAAAAAAAGGACACAGGAAACAAATAGCATGATGAATGCAACTGTACCTGACATCTAAATACCACCATTGAGAGGTATTTGTGAGTTCATGTAAATGGCCTAAATGCTCCACTTAAAAGATACAGAATCATCATTCTCAGCAAACTAACAAAAGAACAGAAAACCAAACACTGCATGTTATCACTCATAGATGGCTGTTGAACAATTAGAACATGTGGACAGAGGGAGAGGAGCATCACACACTGCAGACAGTTGGGGGGGCTAGAGGAAGGACAACGAGGGGTGGGGAGGGCAGGGAGGGATAACAAAGGGAGAAATACCAGATGTGGGTGATAGGGGGATGGAGGCAGCAAACCACCTTGCCACGTGTGTACCTATGCAACAATACTGCATGACATGCACATGTACCCCAGAACCTAAAGTACAATTTAAAAAAAATGATACAGAACCACAGAACAGATAAGAACTCACCAATCAACTATCTGCTGCCTTCAGGAGACTCACTCAACACATAAATACTCAAATAAAGTAAAGGGGTATGAAAAGCCATTTCATGCAAATGGACATCAAAAGCAAGCAGGGGTAGCTATTCTTCTATCAGACAAAACAAACTTTAAAGCTACATCAGTTAAAAGAGACCAAGAAGGACATTATATAATGGTTAAAGGCCTTGTCCAATAGGAAATTATCACAACCCTAAAGATATATGCAATGAACATTGGAGCTCCCAAATTTATAAAACAATTACTAGCAGACCTAAGAAATGAGATAGATGGCAACACAATAATAGTGGGCGACTTCAATACCCTACTGACAGCAATGGACAAATCATGAAGACAGAAAGTCAATGTTAGATGTAGTGAACCCCAAGTTTCTCTTCAAACAATATGTCAGTATGTTCAGCTCTCTTATTAATTCTCCATTTTAAAGTTTAACTTCCTTGTAGTTTTAGCAAACAACCTTTTCCACCAGTGCTAATCAGTAGTTCACATCTCTTCCCCCAGTCCTCTGCTCCATCCTGACTCATGCCAGTCACCTGCTCTGGTCATCTGCTCCAGTCATTTGCTTTGACCCCTGGCTATCTGCTCTGACCTGCCCATACCCATCCTTTCCACGAAACTACCCATCCTGCCACTCCAGCTCATAGCCCTGCTCCCTTTAAAATAGCCAATTGGAATTAGACTAGTCTGTGCAGTCTAACCCTAACCAATAGGGGAATGATACAGCACTCGGGGAGACCTCAATCAGGCATAAGTACCCCTTCTCCTCCCTTGTCCAGGTGTGTGCTCACCATTGTTTCACCTGTAAGCTGCACCCTTCTATAGAAGTAAATTGCCTTGCTGAGGAAATTTATATCTGAGTGCTACTTGTTTTGTGGCACCAAAAATTTTACTTATAACAATCTTGGTGGCCCATACAGAGACCCCATTCCCCTCGGGGAGGGGTCTCTGGATCTCTCTCGTGAGGAGAAGTGCTCCTGCTGCCTCACTGTGGGGGCTTCATGAGTGAGAAGTCAGGACCAACCCAGTGCAAAGAATAAGCCCGTACTCTTAGCAACATAGAAAAAAAAATACTTGCCCAAAGGGACAGAGGCCACTGACAGCCCATAGCCTTCCTGTGGAAAATCCTTAACCCAGTGGCCCACAGATGGCCCAAATGCATTCAATCTGTGGCTTCAACTACTTTGCTAATGGCTATACATACACACATACATACATACATATATACATACATACATACCTTACAGGAAACCTCATTGTGAGTATACCTCACCTGGTCAGAACTAAGTAAAGAAAAAAAAAAAAAAGAAAAGAAAAGAAAAAAGTAAAAAGGTAGCTTACTGACTCAAAAATCTTAATGTATAAGGCTATTCTGTTAGAAAAATAATAACAACAATAATTTAACATTAATCACTAATAATTCCCTTAACCCAGCAGGTTTAAATGGTTCCTCTTGGGTGATTAAGGGAAAAGACACAATGGGTATTCAGTAATTAATAGGGAAATGCTTTCAGATATAGAGTTAGGAAACCGCATATGTGGTCGATTCTTGTCCTAAAATAAATTTACTGGCTGTTTAAAGAAAAAGATGTTTACAAGTCAGAAAGTTCAAGACTGTCTGTGAAAGTCATGAAAACTGTTACAAAAGGAGATTTACACAAGAAATGTTGTAAAATTTAAAAGTAATTAGCCCTTCTGAACATAAAACTATTGAAGAAACAGTTTATGTGCAAGGTATGTTAGGAAAGTAAAATATACTATTGGTAAAAGGATTATAAGGAGGCATGAGAATGTGGATTTCTACCTATATAAAAAAATTAAAACAAAATATATTTTGTTTTGAAGGTTTAAGCAAGATTTAAAATGTTAATAATAAAGGAAATTTTGTGTGTAAACATTATAAGATCTTTTAGGCTGACTGCACCATGGACTATGCCATCATAACCTCTGTGACCTACACAAACACTGCAGATGAGTTCCTGGAACTAGAAAGTCTGAAGTAACTGGAAAACCATAAAAAGGAGAATAACCAACACCTGTGGTGCCTAATTAACTTTGAGACATTCTTCTATTGTTCCTTATTCCTGCCTCAACTGATAAGGCAACTGGACTTTGTAACTGATCTTGCACAACTGATAGGTCAACATCATGACTCCAGATCCTATGACCCTCTCCCAACTTGCAAAAACTGTCCTGAAATGTAACTTGTAACTTGTGTAACTTTCCACTGCCTACCCCAAACCTATGAAACCAACTACTATCTGACCATACTCTGTTGACTCTCTTTTCGGACTCAGCCCACCTGCACCCAGGTGAATCAACAGCCATGTTGCTCAAACAAAGCCTGTTTAGGGGATCTCTTCATTCAGAGTGTGCTTAACATTTGGTGCTGAAACCTGGAACAGGTGTACTCTTTTGAGGAAACCAGCCCCCTGTCCCCACTCTCCCTCTGTGAAGAGACCCACGTGCAATCTCAGTGCATTAAAGTAGCCCAATGACCCTCTAGCCACCTTCAGATCAGGTAAGCAGTCTCTCCTTCTTTCTCTCTCTTTTCCTCTAAAGAAAAGGAGACAAGTCTGTCCCTCTTTCTCTCTCTTTTCCTCTAAATCTTTCTCCCAGGTAGAGACAAGGAGCTAAGTCTCTCCCTCTTTCTCTCTTTTCCTTTAGAGAAAAGGAGACAAGCCTCTCCTTTCTTTCTCTTTTCCTTTAGAAAAAAAGAAGTCTCTCTCTCTCTCTTTTCCTTTAGAGAAAAAGAAGACAAGTCTCTCCCTCTTGCTCTTTTTCTTTAGAGAAAAGGAGACAAGTCTCCCTCTCTCTCTTTCCCTTTAAATCCCAAGGAGACAAGTCTCCCTCTCTAAGTAGAGGCAAAGGAGACACTCTTTATCCATGTGCTCAAAAACTCCAATGTTGGTCATGGACTCAACTAGGTAAGATGGTCTTCTCTTGGTGTCTAGTCAATCATGTGGACACCTGCCTTGATCACTCACCATGTTACAGCTCAAGATACAATCAGGGACACCTACTGAAACTCTGGTAGCTGCTCACGCCTTCTCCTCTTCTCGACTCCTTTCCTTAAAATATATCTCCTGCACTATGTACAGTATTCAACCCTCTATTCCTCTGACTTCACCTCTATACTGTGTCCTATAAAACCTAAAACCTCTTTAACTGTCACCTAATATGAAACCTAAACGTCTCATTTTTTTTCTGTAACACAGCCTATCCTCAATACAAATTAGACAATGGTTCCAACTGGCCAGAAAATAGCATTTTCAATTTTTCCATTCTGCAAAACCTAAACAATTTTTATCAACAAATAGGCAAATAGACTAAAGTACCCAATGTCCAGGCATTTTTTTTTACACTCCAATCCCTCTCTAATCCCTGATCTCAATGTAACTCATCCCAAATTTTCCTTTTCTCCCTTCCATCCACCCCTCCTGCCTCTGCTGGCAACCCAGAATCTTCCTTATCCATCAACCCTTCTGACCTCTCTCCTCCCCACCTATCCTAACCAGACCCTAATCCAAACCCTAACCCCACCCCCAAAGCCTCCTTTCTCTTCTTCTGCCCACAACCCAACTCCTTATGTCCTCCCATCATCTCCCCACCTCATACCCAGTCTGGCTTATAGTATAGTCCCACAGGTAACTCCTCTACCCCTGCCCAACAACTCCCCCTTCAGGAGGTGGCTGGAGCGAAAGGCATAATTAAGGTGCATGTTTCTTTCTCTTCATCTGACCTTTTCCAAATGGACCAATGGTTAGGCTCCTTTTCATCAGATCCTACTAAATATAGCCAATACTTAACTCAATCCTGTAATTTCACCTTGAGTGACTTAAATGTCATCCTTAATGCTACTCTTACCCTTGAAGAATGCTTAATATGCATTTTATCACCCAATCAGCCTCTGACATTACAAAAAGCTACAGAAATCAAAATCTGGCCCACAAACCCCACAACAGGAATTAATCAACCTCACCTTCAAGATGTTCAATAGGGAAAAAGCTACCCAAAAGCAGCACATCTCAGAACTACAGACTCTTGCCTCTGCTGTAAGACAAACCCCAGCCACACCACTGGCTCACAAAGACTTCAGAGCACCCAGACTACAGCATCCAGTCCCACCTCCATCCCTGCTTCAAGTATCAGAAACCTGGCCACTGGGCCAAGGAATGCATGCAGGCTGGAATTCCTTCTAAGCTCTGCTCCATCTGTGCAGTCACCCACTGGAAGACTGAATGACTGACTCACATCAATGCTTCTTGGCTTGGCGGCTGAAGACTAATGGTGCCTTATCATCTAGGAGGCCCCCTGGACCATCATAGACATCGAGCTTCAGGTAACTCATGAGGGAGGGTAAGTCCATCCCCTTCTTAATCAATACAGGGGCCACCCACTCCATTCTGCCTTCTTTATAAGGACATGTCCTTGGCCTTCCTAACTGTTGTGGGGATTGACAGCAAGACTTCCAGGCCTCTCAAGACTTCCCAAGTCTGGTGTCAATTAAGCCAGCACTCTTTTCCACACCCTTTGCTAATCATCTCCAATCGTCCAATTCCCCTGTTAGGCCAAGATATCCTAACAAAATTGTCTGCCTCCTTAACTATTCCTGGGCTACAGACACACCCCATTGCTGCCCTCCTCCCTGAACCTGTACCTCCCTCAATAGCTCCCCTTATGTCACCCTATCTTAACCCTAGGGTGTGGGACACCACCTCCCCATTCCTTGCAACAAGTCACTCACCCCTCATCATCTCCTTAAAACCTAACCACCCTTATTCCACCCAGCGCCAGTACCCCATCCCAGCACAAGCCTTAAAGGGCCTAACGCCTGTTACTACTCACTTACTACAACATGGCCTTTTAGTTCCCACTAATACAACACCCCCATCCTACCCATCCAAATCCAGACAAGTTCTACAGGCTAGTCCAAGACCTTCGCCTTATTAATCAGATAGTGCTCCCACTCCATCCTGTAGTGCCTCCATACCCCCTACCACAACCCATTATTCCACCCTGGACCACAAAAATGCCTTACTATTCCTTTATACCCCTTTCCCCAACTCCTTTTTGCCTTTACTTGGACTGACCCTGACACCTACCAGTCCCAGCAGTTAACCTGGACTGTTCCTGCCCAAGGTTTCTGAGATAGCCCTCATTATTTAACCAACCTCTCACCTACAACTTATTCCCCCGCTCACCCTTCCACTTCCTACTTCATACGTGTATCAACAATCTCCTCCTTTGCAGCCCCTCTTATAAACCCTCTCAACAGGACACCCTCCTACTCCTTCAACCTCTAGATTCTAAAGGATACCAAGTATCTCCTTCTAAAGTGCACATTTCCACCCCTTCCATTACCTATCTCAGCATAATCCTCCATCAGCACACATGTGCTCTTCCTGCTGATTGTTTCTGGTTCATCTTCCAAACCTCAATCCCCTCCACTAAACAACAGCTTCTCTCCTTCCTAGGCATTGTAGGATACTTTTGCCTCTGGATACCAGGTTTTGCCCTCCTAACCAAACCACTTTGTAAACTGACAAAAGGAAATTTAGCTAACCCCATAAACCCCAAATCCTTCCCTTATTCTTCCTTTCATTCTCTACAAAAGGCCTTAGAAATGGCCTCTACAGCAGCATTCCTCAACTCCCTTCACATGACAGAAGTAAAAGACTGTGCCATCGGAGTTGTTATACAAGAGCCAGGCCCACCACTTGCCTACTTGTCTAAACAACTCAACCTCACAGTCCTAGGCTGGCCTTCATGCTTACATGCCATAGCCGCCATGGCTGTAATACTCCTCGGATCCCTTAAAATTACAGGCTATGCTCCACTTACTCTATATAGCTCTCACAACCTCCCAAGTTTAGTTTTCTCTTCACACCTCACACACTTACTTTCAGCCCCTTGCCTTCTTCAGCTTTATGCAGTCTTTATTAAAACCCCCACAGCAACCATTGCTCTCAGTCCTGACTTTAACCCAGCCTCTTAATACCTAACACAAACCCTGAACCCCATGACTGTATCTCCCTAATCCATATAGCATCCTCCCCACTTCCCTATATTTCTCTTTTTCCTATTCCAGACCCAGACCTACACATGGTTTATTGATGGCAGTTCTTCAAAGCCCAGACAGTTGGCACCGGCCAAAGCTGATTTTGCTGTTGTATCTCACTCATCTATTATTGAAGCTACCACACTCCTCCCCTCCACCACTTCTCCACAAGCTAAACTAATTGCCTCATCCATGCTCTTACTCTTGCCAAAGGACTACACGTTAATATCTGTACTGACTCTAAATATGCCTTCCACATCCTACACCATCATGCTGCCATATGGGCAGAAAGAGGTTTCCTCAGTATACGGGGGTCCTCTATTATCAACGCCCCCTTAATAAAGACCCTCCTTAAGGACACTCTCCTCCCAGCCAAGGCCGGACTTATCCACTGCAGAGGACACCATAAACCATCAGATTCTAATGCCCAAGGAAATACGTTAGGTGGCAAAACCGCTAAGGAAGCAGCAGACATCCCACTATCTCCCACACAAGGCCAGTATTTTTTCTTCTCATCTATCTTCCCTACCTATTCTTCCTTTGAAAACTTGCTTCATCTGAAAACTACCAGTCACTTCCTACACAAAGCAGTGGTTCTTACTCCGTGGTAAGTTTCTCCTCCCTGCCTCACAAGCTCACTCTATCCTCTTATCCTTTCATAACCATTGCCGCATAGAACACAAGCCTCTGGCTCATCTTTTAGAATCCCTTATTTTTTTTCCATGATGGAAGTCCATTCTCAAAACAATCACATCTCAGTTTTCTATCTGTCATTCTGCTACTCCTCATGGCTTTCTCAGATCTCCTCCTTTTCCTACACATGAGGCCCACAGATTTTCCCCTATACAAGATTGGCAAATAAACTTCAAGTTTTGCCTGGGCAGGCATTTACCCTGTCTCTCACTCTACATTTTGCTTCCCTCCCCTTGTTCCTCAGACTCTTCTCCAGACCCCTCTTCCCGTCTGCTCATACCCAATCTTGTTGATGAAAGTGAGCGTTTACTTATAGATACTACACAGCTCCTCATACACCATAGAAACAAAAGTGCTCCCTCTGCAAATTACCCTACCAAACCCCACTACAATCTAACAGCTACAGCCCTTGCTGATTCCCTTGGCATTTGGGTCAAAAGCCCCAGCCCCCTCAAAACACTTTCTTATCTTTTCAGTTTACACTTCCAATGCTGTCTAAGCCAAGGCCTTTTTTCCTCTGTGGTTCTTCTCCTTACATCTGCCTTCCTACCAACTGGACAGGCACTTGTACCCTAGTTTTCCTTACTCCCAAAATTCAGCCTTGCAATGGAACCAAAGCCTCCCTATTCCCCTTGTGGTCCTGACATAACAGAAGTGGGTCATTTCATTCATCCCCTTACTTGTAGGGTTAGGAATTACAACTGCACTTGGCACAGGCATAGCAGGACTTACCACTTCAATTGTCACCTTCAGTAGCCTCTGTAGTAATTTCTCTGCCAGCACTGCAGAATTAACTCAATCACTATACCTTTTCAAGCTCAAGTAAATTCCAAAACAACAGAAGTGTTGATTTACTTACTGCTGAAAAAGGTCTTTGCCCATTTCTAAATGAAGAATGTTGTTTTTATGTAAACCAGTCTGGCCTAGTATATGACACCATCAGAAGATTAAAAGAACCCAAAAGTTCAATAATCAGGCAAATAGTTATTCCGGACCTAGCTGGACTGCCTGGACACTCTAACTGGGTGTCATGTCTTCTTCCAAACCTTAGTCCTCTGATACCTATCTTTCTCCTTCTCTTATTTGGAACCTGTGTTTTCCAATTAATTTCTCAATTCCTACAAAATTGTATACAAGCTATAAACAATTAGTCAATATGATGAATGCTCCTTCTAACAACCTCACAATATCACCCCTTGCCCCAAGATCTTCCAGCAGTCTAAATTCTTTCCCATTTTTCTGTTCTCGAACCACCCCCAATACCGCTCCAAAAAGGCCTGAGAAAAATCACCCCATTGCCCTTCTGTGCTGGCCTTACTAATGTTCCACTGTGCTCCACTCTTCATTTCTTTTTCTTTTATATTACTAATACAAAAAGACAGGAATGTAAGTTCTTTTAGGCTGACTGCACCAGGGACTATGCCACGATAACCTCTGTGACATGCATGTACACTCTAGATGAGTTCCTCAACTAGAAAGTCTGAAGTAAGTGGTAAACCACAAAAAGGAGAAGAATGACCAACACTTGCAGTGCCTAATTAACTTTGAGACACTCTTCTATTGTTTCTTATGCCCACCTCAACTGATAAGGCAACTGGACTTTGTAACTGACCTTGCTCAACTTGATAGGTCAACCTTGTAACTCCAAACCATACGATCCCCTCCCAGCTTGCCAAAACCACCCTGAAATGTAACTCGTATAACTTTCTACTGCCTACCCCAAACCTATAAAACCAATTCCTATTCCAGGGCCCTCCACTGATTCTCTTTTCAGACTCAGCCTGCCCACACCTGGGTGAATCAACAGCCATGTTGCTCACACAAAGCCTGTTTAAGGGGTCTCTTCATGCAGAGCACACTTAACAAACATACTGAGTAATGTTAAGGGGTATCATCCAGTTTTTCTGTGAACTGGACATTAAAATAAAAGCACAACAGTTTTTTTTTCTTTCTTTTTTTTTTTAAAGGCACTAGCCTGCTCTTTAACACAAATTATACAGGGTTGAAAAGAGTGTATAAAAATCTTACCTTACGGTCAGACATTAAAATTAGATAAATATGTCTACAAGGTTTTATTAAAATTGAGTTTAACATTAATAGCACACTAATATAAAGGTGAAATTTAGCTTTTCTGGTATAAAATCATATAGGGAGCATTGTCAAATATAAAATGATGTTTGGCTTTCTTTGGTCTAAAAACTAATAAAAAATACATGCTAAAGAGAATTCAGAAGGAAAATGGATATTGCTAGATCACAGAGAAATGTTATCTAAACCCTTATGAGGGGAATCTGCTTCCAACTGCATCTAGGGACCCATTGGGCGCCCCAAGCCATGTGTGATGCTGTATTCAGAGTTTATGGTACACAGGAATTTATATCCTGACCAAACAGGTTACAGACAGTTGCTTAATATGTAAGAAAACTAATAAACAAGCTACAAAATTACTACCACTTAGGGGAAGGAATCCAGGCTTAAGGCTATTCCAAAGCATCCAGATTAGTTACTCAAAGATGCTTCCAATTGGTCATCTAAAGTACTTATTGATTCAGATAACAGGTCTCATTTTATTGAACATGTCAGTGGGAAATTAGCCCGGGTACTAGATATAACACGGAAATATCATACTCCCTGGCACCCAACTTCATCAGGGAAAGTAGGAAGGCCTATTATCCTGTTAAGAGTTTGAACTGCTTCCCGAAAAGACATTCTACTACTGATCTCCCTACATTTGAAACCAAAAAATATCAGTTCATATATTTGGTTTGTCTTCCACATTCCCTTCCCTCAGAACTAAAGGTCTTTTAGCACAGGTGCCACCCCAGTAGTTTCCAGCACACCAGCATCAGCCTGGGGACCATGACCTTGTCAAAAGTTGGAGAGAATGAAAAGCTGAAAATGGCCTGGGAAGGATCTTACCTGGTGTTCCTAACTACTGAGACCACAGTCTGGAAAGCAGAAAAAGTATGATCTCATCATACCCAAGTCAAAAAGGTCCTGTCCCTCTCTGGAATTATGGGCCATAATCCCAGGGGAAAACCCTACCAAACTAAAGCTAAAAGGAATTTAACTCTCTTTATTCTATTACTCTTTCTTTTTTCCTCATTCTATTGCTTACCATCTAGTTATTAATGTAACTGAGTCAATCTTGCCTCAAGCTATTACATTTGATGCTTGCCTTGTTATACCATGTGGGGACTTGCCAGGTCAAAGACAGCTCTTCACTTCAGAAAAATACCTCTGTCCTTCCTGGCTCTCTCAAACTGGACATCAGTGAATTGGGACCACTTAGTTTGGGAAGATTTCAATGAAGACCCCAGTGTCAACCACAAGTCTTGCTCCCTCAATACAGAGCTTTTATGCTATATTTGGTTCAACACATTTTGGAACACTAAAGAGCAAGAATGGACCTCCCCAACTAGTATTTGCAGTTTCTTAAAACCATGTATTCATTTTACTAAAGGAGTTACCCATCCCCATTGTCAGACACATTACCACCTCCACTCCCCAGATTTCTTCCCATTCATTAAGCCATTTCTATGGTATAGAAGCAGAAGTCTCAGGGAATGACCCCATAGAATTCTTTAAAATGTGCTTTATTGCCTCCTCACCTCCTTCACTCCCTTCTCCCTCTCCCAAGTTCTTCACAAACCAAACCTTCTCTCACTATCTATCCAAAGATAAAACCAATGTAGTTGTAGAGGTTAAAGATTTAAAACAAACTAACAATTGAAAAAAGTTACCAGGATGCAAATGCTTGGCTGGAATGGATTAGATATTCTGTTTGCATGATAAATGAGCAACTGTTACACTTGTGCATCAGGCAGGCCAGAAACCCAGACTGTCCACTTCCCACTTGGGTGATTCTCTCATGGACTGGGCAAGAACTATATGGCAGCTCTCTTCCAGAACTCAACAGCCTGGGTGATCAGTCATGACTGTTTCACTGCTGTTCCCTGAGTTTAGGAGCCCTGTGAGTCAGCCCCTGAGGGCCATCCAGCCTCCAGCCTCCCACGTTAACTTTATATCATGCCTTCCATGGCAGAGGGAAAAGTTGGCATTCCTTGAAGACTTTACAGGATGCAGTAAAACCAAGTCTTTTCAACAGCTTACCGATCAACCTGCCTTTGTTTATCCCCAAGCAAATCTGTTGTGAATTGCAGGGGACTATTGCTGGGTACTCTGCTAACTAATTAGAGCAATACCTGTGCTCTAGCCTAATTGGCCATCCCTTTCACCCTAGCATTTCTACCTGACTTTAAACTATACTACAAGGCTACAGTAATGGAAACAGCATGGCACTGGTATGAAAACAGGGATATAGACCAACGAAACAGAACAGAGGCCTCAGAAGTAACACCACACATCTACAACCATCTGATCTTTGACAAACCTGACAAAAACAAGTAATGGGGAAATGATTCCCTGTTTAATAAAAGTGTTGGGAAAACTGGCTAGCCACGTGCAGTAGGCAGAAACTGGACCCCTTCCTGACACCATACACTAAAATTAACTCCAGATGGATTAAAGACTTAAACATAAGACCTAATACCATAAAAAGCCTAGAAGAAACCCTAGGCAAAACCATTCAGGACATAGGCATAGGCAAGAAATTCATGACTAAAACACCAAAAGCATTGGCAATAAAAGCCAAAATAGACAAATGGAATCTAATTAAACTCCAGAGCTTCTGCACAGCAAAAGAAACAATCATTAGAGTGAACCAGCAACCAATAGAATGGGAAAAAACTTTTGCAATCTATCCATCTGACAAAGGGCTAGTATTCAGAATCTACAAAGAACTAAAACAGATTTACAAGAAAAAAAACTTTCAAAAGTGAGCAAAGGATATGAACAGACACTTTTAAAAAGAAGACATATATGACTCCAACAAACGTGAAAAAATGCTCATCATCACAGGTCATTAGAGAAATGCAAATCAAAACCACATTGAGATACCATCTCACGCCAGTTAGAATGGTGATCATTAAAAAATGTGGAGACAACAGATGCTGGAGAGGATGTGGAGAAATAGGAACACTTTTACACTGTTGGTGGGAGTGTAAATTAGTTCCACCATTGTGGAAGACAGTGTGGTGACTCCTCAAGGATCTAGAACTAGAAATACCATTTCATCCAGCAATCCCATTACTGGGTATATACCCGAAGGATTATAAATTGCTCTATTATAAATACACATGCACACATCTGTTCACTGCAGCACTGTTTACAATAGCAAAGACCTGGAACCAACCCAAATGCCCATCAGTGATAGACTGGACAAAGAAAATGTGGCATGTATACACCATGGAATACTATGCAGCCATAAAAAACGATGAGTTCATGTCCTTTGTAGGGACGTGGATGAATCTGGAAACCATCATTCTCAGCAAACTGACATAAGAACAGAAAATCAAACCCCACATGTTTTCACTCACAGGTGGGTGTTGAACAATGAGAGCAAATAGACACAGGGAGGGGAGCATCACACACTAGAATCTTCTGTGGGGGGGATCTGGGGAGGGACAGTGAGGGGTAGGGAGTTTAGGGAGAGATAACATGGGGAGAAATGTCAGATATAGGTGATGAGGGGATGGAGGCAGCAAACCACCTTGCCATGTAAGTACCTATGCAACAACCCTGCATGATCTGCACATGTACCCCAGAGCCTAAAGTACAATAAAAATAAAATAAGAGAAAGAAAATTGTTTCTTAAAAAAAAAAGTGCCTTACAGGGGTCCTTTAACCCCCGTGTTCATATAAGCACTATTGGAGTTACCAAATAAATTTAAAACCAGAGATCAAATAGCTACAGAATTTAAGTCAATATTTTCATTGGTGACAATTAATAAAAAATGTAAATTAAATAAATTACATCCATTATGATCAGCAGTAGTTTATTAATTACACCAGGGATGCTGTCAAAGCATCTAAGAACAACTAAGCCAAGACATGTTAAGGAAGTTTGAAAAGAAAAAAAAAAATCAGGATGGCGTATTGTTAGGTATAGTGAACTCCAAGTTTCTCTTCAAAGAATCAGTAGGTCAGTATGTTCAGCTTTCTTATTCTTTAATTCTCCATTTTAAAGTTTAACTACCTTATAGTTTCAGTAAACAACATTTTCCACCAGTTCTAATCAGTAGTTCACATCTCTTCTTCCCGTCCCCTGCTCCATCCTGACTCATCTCAGTCACCTGCTCCCATCAGCTACTTTGACCCCTGCTTACCTGATCTGACCTGCCCATAACATCCTTCCCACCAAACTACCCACCCCTCCACTCCAACTTGTACTCCTACTCCCTTTAAAACAGCCAATCAGAATTAGACTAGAATGTGTGGTCTAACCATAGCCAACAGGGTAATTACACAGTAGCAGGGGCGACCTCCAACAGCAATAAGTATTCCTTCCCCTCCCTTGTCCAGGTGTGCACTCACCATTGTTCCAATTGTGAACCACACCCTTCTATAGAAGTAAATTGCCTCGCTGAGGAAATTTATATTCAAGTGCTATTTCTTTTGTGGCACTGAAAATTTTTACTTATAACATCTACAAAGAAACAATGGATTTAAACAATACCTTGGAACAAATGGACTTAACAGATGTATACAGAGGATTCCATCCAACAACCACAGAATACAAATTCTATTTAACAGTGCATGGGACTTTCTCCAAGATAGACCATATGATATAACATAAAAATTAAAATTATATCAAGCGCTGTCGACTACAGTGGAATAGAACTGGAAATCAACTCCAAAAGGAACTCTTAAAACCATGCAAACACATGGAAATTAAATAACCTGCTCCTGAATCAGCAGTGGGTCAAAAACAAAATCAAGATGGAAATTTAAAAATTATTCAAACTGGATGACAATAATGGCACAACCTATCAAAACCTCTGGGATACAGCAAAGGCAGTGCTAAGAGGAAAGCTGATAACCCTAAATGTCTACATTAAAAAGACTGAATAAGCACAAACTGATATTCTAGGGAATATCACCTGAAGGAAATAGAGAAACAAGAACAAACCAAATCCAAACTCAGCAGAAGTAAGGAAATAACCAGGTTCAGAGCAAAACTAAATGAAATTGAAACAACAAAAAAATACACAAGATAAATGAAACAAAAAGCTGGTTCTTGGAAAAAATAAGTAAAATTGATAGGCTATTAGCAGGATTAATCAAGAAAAGAAGAGAGAAAATCCAAATAACCTCACTAAGAAATGAAACAGGAGATATTACAACTGACACCACTGAAATACAAAAGATCATTTCAGGCTACTATGAACATCTTTATGCACACAAACTAGAAAACCTAGAAGAGATAAATAAATTCCTGGAAAAATACAACCTCCTAGCTTAAATAAGGAGGGATTAGATACCCTTAACAGACCAATTATAAGCAGTGAGATTGAAATGGTAATTTAAAAATTACCAACAACAACAACAAAAAAGTCCAGGACCAGATGGATTCACAGCAGAATTCTATCAGACATTCAAAGAAGAATTGCTACCAGTCCTTTTGACGCTATTCCACAAGATGGAGAATGAAGGAGCCCTCCCTAATTTATTCAGTGTAGCCAGCATCACCCTAATACCCAAACCAGGAAAGGACATAACCAAAAAAGAACTACAGACCAATATCCTTGATGAACATAGATGCTAAAATCATCAGCCAAATACTAGCTAACCAAATCCAACAGCATATCAAAAAGATCATATACCATGATCAAGTGGGTTTCATACCAGGAATGCCAGGGATGATTTAACATATGCAAGTCAATAAATGTGATACACCACATAAACAGATTTAAAAACAAAAATAACTTGACCATCTCAATAGATGTAGAAAATAACACCTTTATTCAATATAGTATTGGAAGCCATAGCTAGAGCAATCAGCCAAGAGAAAAAAATAAAGGGAATCCAAATTGGAAAAAAAAAAAGTCAAATTATCCTTATTTGCAGATGATATAATCTTATATTTACAAAACCTGAAGACTCCTCCAAAAAATCTATTAGAACAAGAAAATTCAGTAAAGCTGCAAGATACAAAATCAGCATACAAAAATCAGTAGTGTTTCTATATGCCAACACCAAAGAATATGAAAAATAAATCAAAAATGTAATCTCATTTACAATAGCCACAAATAAAATTAAATACCTAGGGATTAGCTTAACCAACGAAGTCAAAGATCTCTAACAAAAACTGTAAAACACTAATGAAAAAATTTAAAGAGAATACCAAAAAATGGTAAGAGATTCCATGTTTATGAATCCAAAGAATCAATATTGTTCAACATGTCCATATTACCGAAAGCAAACTACAAATTCAATGAAATCTCTATAAAAATACCAACGACATTCTTCAAAGAATTAGAAAAAAAAACAACCAAAAATTTGTAAAAAAAAAAAAAAAACACAAAACATAGAGAATAGTTAAAACTATCCTAAGCAAAAAGAACAAAACTGGAGGAATCACATTTAGACTGCAGATTTTATTCTACAGAACTATAGTAATCAAGACAGCATGGCACTGGCAATAAAAAAGACACATAGACCAAATAAACAGAATGGAGAACCCAGAAATAAATCTACCCACCTACAGTGAACTCATTTTTAAAAAAGGTACCAAGAACATACACTGGGGAAAAGACAGTTTCTTCAATTAATGGTACTGGAAAACTGGATATTCATATGCACAAGAATGCAACTAGATCCTCTATCTCTTACCATATACAAAAATAAAATCAAAATGGATTAAAAACTTAAATCTAAGACCTCAAACTATAAAACTATTATAAGAAAGCATTGAGAAAACTCTCCAAGACATTGGTCTGGGCACAAATTTCTTGAATGATACCCCACGAGCACAGGTAACCAAAACAAAAATGAAAAAATTGGATCATATCAAGTGAAAAAGCTTCTGTACAGAAAAGGAAACAATCAACAAAGTAGAGTGACAATCCACAGAATGAGAGAAAATATTTGCAAACTACCCATCTGACAAGGGATTCATAACCAGCCTATCTAAGGAGCTCAAACAACCCCATAGAGAAAACGGCAATAATCTTATTTAAAAATGGACAAAAGATTTAAATAGATATTTTTTTAAAAGAATATATACAAATGGCAAACCGGCATATGAAAAGGTGCTCGACATCATTATTGATGATCAGAGAAATGCAAATCAAAACTACAATGAGATACCATTTCACTCCAGTTAAAATGGCTTATATCCAAAAGAAAGGCAACAGCAAATGCTGATAAAGATGTGGAGAAAGGGAAACCTTGTACATTGTTGGTGAGAATGCAAATTACTACAACCGCTAAAGAGAGCAGTATGGAGGTTCCTCAAAAAACTAAAAATACAGCTACTATATACTCCATCAATCCCACTGCTAGGTATATATCCAAAAGAAAGGAAATTAGTATATCAAAGTGATATTTGCAGTCCCATGTTTGTTGCAGTACTGTTCACAATAGCCAAGATTTGGAAGCACTCTAACTGTCCAACAACAGGTGAATGGATAAAGAAAATATGGGTTAAGGGAAAAATGGCAGATAAGAGGCAAGATTAACTTGAAGCTCCCACTCAGACAGAGCAGCATGTGGATACTCACATCATGAACTTTTGCTTCAAGAACTACAACAGAAACATATCAGGAAAGCCAAGATAATCCAAAGACCCTTTGAAGGAAGCAACTTGCCACTGCAGGCTCTGTGATACAGCTGAAAAACTAAGTGCCCAAAGAGTGTAAGGGGAAAAATCTGCCAGAGAACATACATCTTAACTGAGGATGCTGGGAGAAGATTCAACCTTACCTGGAGCTGAGACCAACGTAGAGAGCTAAGGGAAATATAGGAGTAAAGGAAGCAGTGGGAAAAGCCCTGTGGGCACTCTCAGTCTCCAGGGATTTGTCTTGCAGGGGTCCTTAGGAAGGGCTGCTAGTGGAATTGAGAAAATGCCATGGGGAGAAGAAAACTTCCAGCTAAACTTTGTAACAATTTTGACCAAAAGTGTCCTGGACAGAATCTGGATGGGGGGCAAACAGGGAGTGCAGATACAAGCACAAAAGCCATGGCAGGCAGGGAGGTGTGAAATCTGAAAACCCTGCTGGCTTTCTTGGGGGAAAGACTTGTAGCTTATGGCAAATTCTGAGCCCTGCTCACCAGCTGCCTGGAAAAAACTCGGTGTTGTTGAGAGGCACAGTGAGTGTGAGACTGGCCTTTTTGGCTGCAGGGAAGCTGGCTGAGGCCTGTCACTGCTGGCTGTTCCCTGGTGACCTTGTACAACACAGAAGACACAGCAATAATTTCCCTGGGAACATAATTCCACTGGCCTGAGAACCAAACTCTCATCCCCCACGGTGACTACAGCAAACCCCATCCAAGGAAAGACTGAGTTCAGACACACCTATTCCTGCCCCTGAGGGACTGTGTTAAGAAAAACTGAGTCCACATGGGGTGTGGTTTCAAAGGCAGGAACTTTCCAGTGCCATGCCTCCATCCACATCCTCAACCTAGAGTTCTTTCTCCGACTTTCCCGTGAGTGACCTAGGTAGAAATGCCAGGTGAGATCCTTTGTTTACAATGCCCGCGAAAAGCTCTGGGAATAGGGGGCTCTAGTTGCAGACCTAGCAGCCAATCCCGTATCAGAGTCAAAGATCAATCACTCCAGCAGAAGTTTGACAGAACCCCTCTCATTGAATGAGAACACGAATGGGGAAGGAATAACTCCTGGGTTAAAATCGCCCTGCCCCTTACCTGTGAGGATATCCCCTCCGGATTCCCCTCCCACTGCAGCATCAGAGCTCTCTCTCTCCTTCTCTCTTTCTCTCTCTCTCTATGCCTTATATATTGCTCTCTGCTAAACTCTTTGGGTCCATAATATTTATACAAATGGTAAGCTCACTGTACCTCCGGGGGCCCTTCCCCGTTCTTGGAACTAAGAGAGGCCAAGAACCTGGGTACATAGGATCAGGGAAATTGGTATCATCTTTGGGACACTCCCACAGTTCTGCTCCCAGCCCCCAGTTACATCTTTGGTCATCAACGGGAGACCTGAGCCCCTGTGTCCTGTCCTCTGGTTACACCTTTGGCAATCGATAGGGAGGAAGCTGAGGCCCCTGTGTCCTTTCCCCAGCATTTGCCCCCACTTTATGATCTTTCTCTACTCAATCTGGTAGCTGAAGACAAAGGACATAATCACTTGGGAGCTGCATGGCCACACCCACTGCCTGAGAAACCAGAATACTCATCCAGGTGACCCTAGGGCAAACTTGTATTCTCCCTATACTACTACAGCTGATGCTCTCTTGAAAGCCCCACCTTCTGGCTGGAGGCCAACCAACATAAAACCAGTGGACTAAACAAAATACAACCAAGGGCCATGACAAGAGTGCACTTCATTCTCCTGCTACTTTCACTGAAGCAGGTGCTGGTATCCAGGACTAAGAGACCTAAAGGCAAATCACATCACTAGACTCTTTGCAGATATTCCCCAGTACCAGTCTGGAGCCCAGTAGCTTTGCTGGGTAGCTAGACCCAGAAAAGAACTAAAAATCACTGCAATTAAGCCACATCCCTAAGGGAAGAAGGAGAATGCCACATCAAGGGAGCACCCCATGGGACAAAGGAATTTTAACAGTATCCATTGAGCCCCAGATCTTTCCCCTGACATCGTCTACCCTAATAAGAAAGAACCAGACAAACAAATCTGATAATATGACAAAGTTCTTTAACACCCCCAAAAGATCACACTAGCTCACCACCAATGGATCCAAACCAAGAAGAAATCTCTGAATTTCCAGAAAATAAATTCAGAAGGTCAACTATTAAGCTACTCAAGGAGACTCCAGAGAAAGGTGAATATCAACTTAAAGAAATTTTTCTTAATGATACAAGATATGGATGGGAAAATATCCAGTAATATAGACATCATTAATAAAAAACAGTCACAACTTTTGAATATCAAGGACACACTTCAAGAAATGCAAAATACACTGGAAAGTCTCAACAATATAATCAGGCAGGTGAACAAAAGAACTTCAGAGCTCAAAGACAAGTCTTTTGAATTAACCCTATCTGATCAAAACAAACAAAAACAATTTTCAAAATGAATAAAACCTCCAAGAAGTTTGGGATTCTGTTAAATGAACAAACATAAGAATAACTGATGTTTCTAAGAAGAGAAATCTAAAATTTACAAAGCATATTTGAGGGAATAACTGTGGAAAACATGCCTGGCCTTGCTAGAGATTTAGACATCCAAATACAAGAAACTCAAAGGACACCCAGGAAATTCCATCGCAAAAGATCATTGCTTAGGCCCAGAGTCATCAGGTTATCTAAAGACAAGATTAAAGAAAGAATCTTAAGAGCTGTGAAGCAAAAACATCAGGTATTCTCTAAAGGGAAACCTATCAGATTAGAGCAGATTTCTCAGCAGAAACCCTAAAAACTAGAAGGGATCAGGATATTATCTTTAGCCTCCTTAAACAAAACAGTTAATGACCAATAATTTTGTATCCAGGAAAACTAAGCTTTATAAATGAAGGAAAGATATAGTTTTTTCCAGATAGACAAAAGCTGAGAGAACTTGCCACTACCAAGCCAGCACTAAAAGAGCTACTAAAGGGAGCTCTAAATATTGAAACAAATCCTTCAAATCTTGAAACAAATCCACCAAAATAAAACCTGCTTAAATAAATCCCGCAGGACCTATAAAACAATAACACAATGAAAAGAAAACCAAAGTATTCTGGCAACAACTAGCATAATGAATAGAATAGTATCTCACATATCAAGACTAACATTGGATGTAAATGACCTAAATGCTCCACTTAACAGATACAGTGGCAGAATGGATAAGTATTCACCAACCAAGTATCTGCTGTCTTCACTAAAAAAATAAAGACTCACAGAAACTTAAGATAAAGGGGTAGAAAAAGACATTCCAAGCAAATGGACACCAAAAGCAACCAGAAGTAGCTGTTCTTATATTAGACAAAAGAGACTTTAAAGCACCAACACTTAAAAAAGACAAAGAGGGACACTATATAATGATAAAAGGACTAGTCCAACTGGAAAATACTGCAATCCTAAATATATTTGCATGTAACACCAGAGCTCTCAGATTTATAAAACAGTTACTACTAAACCTAAGTAATGAGATCAATGGCAACATAATAATAGTGGGGAATTTCAATACTCCACTGACAGCACTAGACAGGTCAGCAGGACAGAAAGTCAATAAAAAAAAAGAGTGGACTTAAACTATACCCTAGTACAAATGGCCTTAACAGATATGTACAGAACATTCTGTGCAGCAACTGCAGAATATACATTCTATTTACCAGCACATGAAACATTCTCCAAGATAGACCATATGATAAGGTAGAAAACAATAGATATAAGAAAATTAAAATGTTATCAAGTACTCTCTCAGATTACAGTGGAATAGAATAAGAAATCAACTCCCAAAGGAATTCTGAAAACCATGCAAGTATCTGAAAATTAAATAACCTGCTCCTGAATAATCACTGGTTCAACAATAAAATGAAGATGGAAATTTAAAAATTCTTTGAACCAAATAATAGTGACACAACCTAACAAAACCTCTAGAATACAGCAAAAGTGGTGCTAAGAGGAAAGTTTATAGCATTAAATTCTTACATCATAAAGCCTGAAAGAGCACAATTGGACAATTTAAGATCACACCTCAAGGAACTAGAGAAACAAGAACAAACCAAATCAAAAATCAGCAGAAGAAAAGAAAAAACCAAGATCAGAGTGGAAGTACATGAGACTGAAACACACACACATGCCAAAAAAAAAAAAAGAAAAGAAAAAGAAAAAGAAACAAAGAGCTTGCTCTCTGAAAATATAAACAAAACTGATGAGCTATTAGTGAGATTGACCAAGAAAATAAGAGAGAAGATCTGAATAAGCTCAACTAGAAATGAAATGAAAGACATTAAACTGATACCACAGAAATGCAAAAGATTATACAAGGCTACTATGAACACCTGTACATGCACAAACTAGAAAACCTAGAGGAGGTGGATAAATTCCAAAAAATATACAACCCTCCTAAATTACATCAGGAAGAAACAGAAATTCTGAACAGACCAATAATAAGCAGTGAGACTCAAATGGTAACTTTAAAATTTTCCAACAACGAAAAGTCCAGGACCAGATGGAATCATAGATGAATTCTACCAGACATTCAAAGAAGAATTGATACCAATCCTATTACTACTATTCCAAACTGCAGAGAAAAAGGGAATCCTCCCTAAATCATTATATGAAGCCAGTTGCCACCCTAATACCAAAACAGGAAAGAAAATAACACAACAACAACAACAACAAAAAACTAAAAACCAATATCCCTGATGGGTATACATGCAAAAATTCTCAATAAAACACTAGCTAATCAAATCTAACAGCATATCAGAAAGATCATACACAATCACAGAGTGGCTTTCATACCAGGGATGCAGAGATGGTTTAATGTATGTAAGTTCATAAATGTGATACACCAGATAAACAGATTTAAAAACAAAAAATTATATGACCTCAGTAGACACAGAAAAAGCATTTGATAAAATACAGCATCCCTTTATTATTAAAACCCACAGCAAAATTGGAATAGAAGGGACATACCTCAATATAATAAAAGTCATCGATGACAAACCCACAGTCAACATTATGAACAAGGAAAAGTTGTAAGCATTTCCACATTTCCACCCCCCCTCCTCCCCACCCTCCCCCCCCCCCCCCCGCCAAGAACTGGAACAGGACAAGAATTCCCACTTTCACCACTTCTATTTAACATAGTACTAGAAGTCCTAGCCAGGGCAATCAGACAAGATAAAGAAACAAAAGGCATCCAAATCAGTAAAGAGGAAGTAAACGTTTGCTATTTGTTGGTGATATGATTATATAAATAGAAAACCATAAATACTCATCCAAAAAGCTCCTAGAACTGATAAATAAATTCAGTAAAATTTCAGGGTACAAAATCAATGTACGCAAATCAGTAGCACTGCTGTACACCAACAGCATCAATCAAATCAAGAACAACTGCAAATCAAATCAAGAACTCAACCCCTTTCACAATAGCTGCAAAAATAAAAATAAAATACAATACTTAGAAATAAACCTAACCAAGGACATGAAAACCTCTTCATAAATAACTACAAAACAATCCTGAAATAAATCACAGATGACACAAACCTATGGAAACACATCCCATGCTCATGGATGGGTAGAATCAATGTTGTCAAAATGACCATACTTCCAAAAGCAATCTAAAAAATTCAATGCAATTCCTATCAATCTAGCATGATCATTCATCACAGAACTAGAAAAAGCAATACTAAAATTCATATGGAACCAAAAAAGAGCCTTCATAGCGAAAATAAGCCTAAGCAAAAAACAAACAAACAAAAAAAACAGAACACACACACACACACACACACACACAGAGGCATCCCATCACCTTACTTCAAACTATACTGTAAGGCTATAGTCACCAAAACAGCATGGTATTGGTATAAAAATAGGCACATAGACCAATAGAACAGAATAGAATCTGGCAATGAAGTCAAATACTTAGAGCCAACTGATCTTTGACAAAGCATACAAAAACATAAATTGGGAAAAAGGCACCTTATTTAATAAATGGTGCTGGGAAAATGAGCAAGCCACATGTAGAAAATGAAACTGGATTCTCATCTCTCACCTTATACAAAAATCAACTCAAGATGGATTAAAATCTAAAACATGAAATCATAAAACTCTTAGAAGATAATGTTAGAAAACCTTTTCTGGATATTGGCTTAGGGAAAGAATTATGAAACCCCTAAAAGCAAATGCAATAAAAACAAAAATAAACAAACAGGACCTAATTAAACTAAAAAGCTTCTGCACAGCAAAAGAAACAATCAATAGAGTACACAAACAACCCACAGAGTGGGAGAAAAATCTTCCAACAAAGAACTGATATCCAGAATCTACAAGAAACTCAAATCAGCAAGAAAGAAAAACACAATTAATCCCATCAAAAAGTGAGCTAAGGAAATGAATTGACAATTCTCAAAAGAAGATATATACATGGCCAACAGACATATAAAAAATGCTCAATATTACTATTGATCAGGGAAATGCAAATCAAAGCCACAATGCAATATCACCTTATTCCTGCAAGAATGACCATAATCAAAATACCAAAAAATAATAGATATTTGCAGGAATGTGGCAAAAAGGAAACACTTTTACATTGTTGGTGGGAATCTACAGTAGTAAAAACACTATGGAAAACAGTGCAAAGATTTCTTAAAGCACGAAAAGTAGATCTACCATTTGATCAAGCAATCTCACTACAGGATATCTACCCAGATGAAAAGAAGTCATTATACAAAAAAGATACTTGCACACATACATTTAGAGAGGCACAATTTGCAGTTGCAATATTATAGAAACAGCCTAAATGTCCAGTCAACAACTGGATAAAGAAAATGTGGCAGGGGAGATGCAACATGACTGAACAGGAACAGCTCTGGAGTCTGGAGTGCAGTTCCCAGCGACAAGAACACAGAGGGTGAGTGATCACCACATTTCCAAATGAGATTTTATTGCCCACAGACTAGGAGATTCCCGATCTGAAAAGTGCCATGAGTTTCCAGGACAGCTGTTTCAGCCAGCACTGCAGGTCTCTGCACAAAAACTCACACAAATCTGGGTGTCTGTTTCAATCGGTGCCTGGAAAACCTGGGAGACAGAACCACCCATTCAACTGAAAAAAAACAGGGCTGAAACAGGAAGCCAGGCGATCTGGCTTAGAGGGTCCCACCCTCAAAAAGACCAACAATCTGAAAAGTGCTTGATTCAGAGATTTGCAGCAAGCACACCTGGATCTGGGACAGTCCAGCTTGGTAGGGGGAAGGGCATCCACCATTACCAAGGCAGTCCATAACTACTGAGGCAGTCTGCCATTACCAAGGCAGTCCACCATTACTCAGACAGTCCACCATTACTGAGGCAATCTGCCTTCACTGAGGCAGTCTGCCATTTCCCAGGCAGTATGCCAGTATTGAGACATACTGCCATTACTGAGGCAGACCACCATCACTGAGGTAGACCGCCATCATCAAGGCAGTTCTAACTGGACCTCTGTAAACAAAACCATAATAAAGTTCATGCAGCAGCTGGGCAGAGCCCATGGCAGCTCAGCAATGCCTCTGCTGGTGGACTGTGAATAGACTAACTCCTTGCTGGGCAGGGCATCTCTGAAAAAAGATGGCAGCACATCAGGAACCGATAAATAAAGCCCCACCTTCCCAGGACAGAGCACGTGGGAAAAGAGGCAGTTATGAGTTCCACTGCAGCAGACTTAAACATACCTGCCCAGCAGCTCTGAATGGAACAACAGAGCTCACAGCTCAGCACTTGAGCTCCTATAAGGGACAAACTGTCTCCTCAAGCAGCTCCCCGACCCCAGTATATCCAAAGAGACACCTCATAAAGGAGAGTTCAGGCTGACATCTGGCAGGTACCAATCCGGGATGAAGATAACAGAAGAAGAAAACAGCAGCAACCCTTACTGTTCTGCAGCCACTGCAGGTGATCCCCAGGTAAGCAGGGTATGGAGTGGAACTCCAGCAGTCCTATAGCAGAGCGGCCTAACTGTTAGAAGGAAAACTAAAAAACGGAAAGAAGTAACTTCAACATCAACAAAAAGGACATCCACTCAGAGACCCCATCCAAAAGTCACCAACTACAAAGACCACAGGTAAATAAAATCCACAAAGATGGAAAGAAAACAGCACAAAAAGGATGAAAACACTAAAAACTAGAACACCTCTCCTCCTCCAAGGGATCACAACTCCTCACCAGCAAGGGAACAAAGCTGGATGGAGAATGAGTTTGATGAATTGACAGAAACAGGCTTCAGAAGGTAGGTAATAACAAACTTCTCTGAGCTAAAAGAATATGTTCTAACACAATGCAAAGAAACTAAGAACCTTGAAGAAATGTTTGACAAAATGCTATCAAGAATAAACAGCTTAGAGAAGAATATAAGTGACCTGATGGACCAGAAAAACATAACATGAGAACTTCGTGAAGCATACACAAGTTACAATAGCCAAATCGACCAAGCAGAAGAAAGGATATCAGAGATTGAAGATCAACTCAATGAAATAAAATGAGAAGGCAGTATTAGAGAAAAAAAGAGTAAAAATAAATGAACAAAGCCTCCAAGAAATATGGGATTATGTGAAAAGACCTAACCTACGTTTGATAGGTATACCTGAACATGAAGGAGAGAATGAATCCAAGCTGGAAAACACTCTTCAGGATATTATGCAGAACTTCCCCATCATAGCAAGGGAGGCCAACATTCAAGTCTAGGAAATGCAGAGAACACCACAAAGATATTCCTCAAGAAGAGCAACCCCAAGGCATATAATTGTCAGATTCACCAGGGTTGAAATGAAGGAGAAAATGCTAAGGGCAGCCAGAGAGAAAGGTCCCCACAAAGGGAAGCCCATCAGACTCATAGCAGATCTCTCAGCAGAAACCCTACAAGACAGAAGAGAGTAGAAGCCAATATTCAACATTCTTAAAGAAAAGAACTTTCAACCTAGATTCTCATATCCAGCCAAACTAAGCTTCATAAACAAAGGAGAAATAAAATCCTTTACGAACAAGAATTGCTGAGAGATTTCATCACCACCAGACCTGCCTTATGAGAGCTCCTGAATGAAGCACCAAACGTGGAAAGGAACAACCAGTATCAGCCCTCCAAAAATGTACCAAATGGTAAAGACCATCAACTAATGGGCAAAACAACAAGCTAGCATCAAAATGGCAGGATCAAATTCACACATAACAATATTAACCTTAAATATAAAGGGGCTAAATGCTCCAATCATAAGACACAGACTGGCAAATTGGATAAAATGTCAAAACCCATGGATGTGCTGCATATAGGAAACGCATCTGACATGTAAAGACACACATAGGCTCAAAATAAAAGGATGGAGGAAGATTTATCAAGCAAACAGAGATCCAGAAGGAAAAAAAAAAGAGTTACAATCCTGGTCTCATAAAACAAATTTTAAACCAACAAAGATCAAAAGAGACAAAGAAGTGCATTACATAATGGTAAAAGGATCAATGCAAGAGCTAACAATCCTAAATATATACTCACCCACTACAGGAGCACCCAGATACATAAAACAAGTTCTTAATGATCTACAAAGAGATTTAGACTCCCACACAATAATAGTCGGGGACATTAACACTCCACTGTCAATATCAGACAGATTAACAAGACAGAAAATTAATAAGGATATCCAGGACATGAAATCACATCTGGACCAAGCAAACCTAATAGACATTTACAGAAAGCTGCACCCCAAATCCACAGAATATACATTCTTCTCAGCACCACATGCACCTACTATAAAACTGACCACATACTTGGAAGGAAATCATTCCTCAGCAAATGCAAAAGAATGGAAATCATAACAAACAGTCTCTCAGACCACAGCACAATCAAATTAGAACTCAGGTTTAAGAAACTAACTCAGAACCACACAACTTTATGGAAACTGAACAACTGGCTCTTTAATGTTGGCTGGATAAACAATGAAATGAAGGCAGAAATAAAGATGTTCTTTGAAATCAACAAGAATGAAGACACAACATACCAGAATCTCTGGGACACATTTAAAGCAGTGTCTAGAGGAAAATTTATAGCAATAAATGCCCATGAAGAGCAAGGAAAGATCTAAAATCAACATTCTATCATCAAAATTTCAAAGAACTGGAAGAGCAAGATCAAGAAAATAAACTCAAAAGCAAGCAGAAAACAAGAAATAACTAAGATCAGAGCAGAACTGAAGGAGATAGAGACACATAAAAACCCTTCAAAAAATTAGTAAATACAGGAGATGGTTTTTTGAAAAGATCAACAAAATAGACTGCTAGCCAGATTAATAAAAAAGAGAGAAGAATCAAATAGATGCAATAAAAAATGACAAAGGGATATCAACACCTATTCCACAGAAATACAAACTACTATCAGAGCTTACTACAAACAACTCTATGCACATAAACCAGTAAACCTAGAAGAAATGAATAAATTCTTGGACACTTATACTATCCTAAGCCTAAATCAGTAAGAAGTCAAAATCCTGAACAGAACAATAACAAGCGCTGAAGTTGAGGCAGCAATTAACAGCCTACCAACCAAAAACAGCCCAGGTCCAGATGGGGTCACAGCTGAATTCTACCAGTCATAGAAAGAGGAGCTGGTACCACTCCTTCTGAAACTATTCCAAACAATCCAAAAAGAGGAAATCCTCCCTAACTCCTTCTTTGAGACCAACAACATCCTGATAGGAAAATCCGGCAGAGACTCAACAAAAAAAGAAAACTTCCGCCAATATCCATGATGAACATAGATGCAAAAATCTTCAAAACATACCGGCAAACCAACTGCAACAGCACATCAAAAAGTTTATCCATCACAATCAAGTAGGCTTCATCCCGAGGATGTAAGGCTGGTTCAACACACACAAGTTTATAAATGTAATCCACGACATAAACAGAACCAAAGCCAAAAAACCACATGATTATCTCAACAGATACAGACAATGCCTTTGACAAAATTCAACAGCCCTTTATGCTAAAAACTTTCCAAAAACTAGGTATCAGTGGAACATATCTCAAAATAATGCAAGCTATTTACAATAAACCCACAGCCAATATCATACTGAATGGGCAAAAACTGGAAGCATTCCCTGTGAAATCTGGCACTAGACAAGGATGCCCTCTCTCACCACTCCTATTCAATACAGTATTGGAAGTTCTAGCCAGAGCAATCAGGCAAGACAACGAAATAAGGAGTATTCAATTAGGAAAGGAGGAAGTCAAACTGTCTCTATTTACAGATGACATGATTGTATATCTAGAAGACCCCAGTGTCTCAGCCCAAAATCTTCTCAAACTGATAAGCAACTTCAGCAAAGTCTCGGGATACAAAATCAATGTGCAGAAATCACAAGCATTCCTATACACCAATAACAGACTAAAAGAGAGCCAAATCAAGAATGAACTCCTCCCATTCATAAAAAGAATAAAATACCTAGGAATACAACTAACAAAGGATGTAAAGGACATCTTCAAGGAGAGCTAGGAATGACTGCTCAAGGAGATAAGAGAGGACACAAACAGATGTAAAAACATTCCATGCTCATTGTTAGGAAAAATCAGTATCATGAAAATGGCCATATTGCCCAAAGTAATATATAGATTCAACATTATCCCCATCAAGCTACCTATGACCCTCTTCACAGAACTGGAAAAAAAACCACCTTAAACTTCATATGGAACCAACAGAGAGCCCACACAGCCATGAAAATCCTAAGCAAAAAGAACAAAGCTGGAAGAACCACACTACCTGACTTCAAACTATACTACAAGGCTGCGGTAATCAAAACAGCATGGTACTGGTACCAAAACAAAGATATAGACCAATAGAACAGAACACAGGCCTTGGAGGCAACACCGCACATCTACAACCATCTGATCTTTGACAAACCTGACAAAAACAAGCAATGGGGAAAGGATTCCCTGTTTAATAAATGGTGTTGGGGAAACTGGAAACTGGACCCCTTCCTGACACCATACACTAAAATGAACTCCAGATGAGTTAATGACTTAAAGATAAGGTCTAATATCATAAAAACCCTAGATGAAAACCTAGGCAAAACCATTCAGGACATAGGCATAGGCAAGGACTTCATGACTAAAACACCAAAAGCATTGGCAACAAAAGCCAAAATAGACAAATGAGATCTAATTACACTCCAGAGCCTCTGTACAGCAAAATAAACAATCATTAGAATAAACCAGCAACCAACAGGATGGGAAAAAATTTTTGTAATCTACCCATCTGACAAAGGACTAATATCTGGAATATACAAATAACTAAAACAGATTTACAAGAAAAAAACAAACAAACCCATTCAAAACTGGGCAAAGGACATGAACAGACACTTTTCAAAAGACAACATTTAAGCAGCCAACAAACATATGAAAGAATGTTCCTCATCACTGGTCATTAAAGAAATGCAAATCAAAACCATATTGAGATACCATCTCAATGCCAGTTAGAATTGGTGATCATTAAAAAATGTGGAGACAACAGATGCTGTAGAGGATGTGGAGAAATAGGAACACTTTTACACTGTTGGTGGGAGTGTAAATTAGTTCAACTATTGTGGAAGACAGTGTGGCAATTCCACCAGGACCTTGAAATAGAAATTCCATTTGACCCAGTAATCCAGTAACCCCATTACTAGGTATATCCAAATGATTATACCTAGTATATCCAAAGGATTATAAATCATTCTATTATAAAGACACATGCATACGTATGTTCGTTGTGGCATTGTTTACAATAGCAGAGACCTGGAACCAACCCAGATGCCCATTGATGATAGACTGGACAAGGAAAATGTGGCACATATGTACCATGGAATTCTATGCAGCCATAAAAAAGCAATGAGTTTGTGTCCTTTGGTAGGGACATGGATTAATATGGAAACCATCATTCTCAGCAAACTGACACAAGAACAGAAAATCAAACACCACATGTTCTCACTCATGTGTGGGTGTTGAACAATGAGAACACATGGACACAGGGAGGGGAGCATCACACACTGGGGGTCTGTTGGGAGGGATTAGGGGAGGGACAGCGGTGGGTAGGGAGGCTGGGGAGGGATAACATGGGGAGAAATGCCAGATGTAGGCGACGGGGATGGAGGCAGCAAACCACATGGCCATGTATGTACCTATGCAAGAACCCTGCATGATCTGCACATGAACCTCAGAACCTAAAGTACAATAAAAATATATACAAAAAAAATTAAAAACTGGCACAGACACAGACACACACACACACACACACACACACATATATTCATTCCACATATATGGAATACTACTCAGCCATAAAATGAAACCAAAAAATATCATTTGCAACAACCTAGATGGAATTGTGACTATTATTCTAAGTGAAGTAACTCAGGAATGGAAAACCAAACATCATACGTTCTCACTTATAAGTGGGAGCTAAGCGATGAGGATGCAAAAACGTAAGAATGATGCAATGTACTTTGTAGACTTGGGAGAATTGGTGGTAGGGGCATGAGGGGCAAAAGACTACACATTGGTTAGAGTGTACACTGCTCAGGGGATGGATGCCACAAAATCTCAGAAATCACCACAAAACAATCTGTCCATGTAACCAAACACCACCTGTTTCCCAAAAACCTTATGATATTAAAAGATGAATAGACTGTAAAGTTATAAAAATCTACTGAATTTGAACTTCTGGAAGCATAAATACACATTTCCTTAAAAATTTGGTTAAGATGTTAATTTATACCAAGAAGACAGTTTAAGAGTCTTCTATGTTTCAATGGTGAACTATGCACATTCACAGTTAAGGTGGTAATAGATCTTATATATTACTGAATATCATAAAATATTTGTAATAAACACTAAATTTGAAAAAAAAAGAAAATATGGCACATATATATAATGAAGTTCTATTCAACCAAAAAAAGAATGAGATTCTTTAATTCACAACAACATGTATGGAACTGGAGATCATTATGGTTAAATAAAATTAGGCACAGAAAGACAAACATCACATCTTCTCACTTATTTGTAGGATCTAAAAATCTGAACAATTAAATTCATGGATATAGAGAAAAGAATAATTACTGGAAGCTGAGAAGGGCAATGGTAAGGGAAATGGCTAATGGGTATAAAAGTAGAATGAATAAGTCCTAGTATTTGCTAGCACAACATGATGACTCTGGTCAATCATAATTTAATCGTATATTTTAAAATAACTACAGACTATAAATGGATTGTCTGTAACACAAAGGATAAATGCTTGAGGGGATGGATACCTCATTTTACATTATGTGATTATTACACATTTCATGTGTGTATCAAAATATCTCATGCACAACATAAAAATACATACTTCTATGTTTCCAGAAGAATTAAAAGTAAAAATAAAAAATAGAATTTCCTTTCCAATGTATACATTGCATATCTTATGCATATTATTTCGCTCAGCTGTGATCAGACTAATATTAGTGTTTCTTTTCGGAACAAAATGTTTAGGGGCAGAGACATGAAAACATGTAAATATTATCACAGCTGGGTAAAATAATATGCATAGAAGAAGGAAAATATAAAATATTACTAACGATTACCCCTGAACGAAGGTATTGTGGGTGATTATTTTATTCTCTTAATATGCAGTCTAATTTTTTCCTGTATTTCCATAATTAACCTGTATTATTTTTGTAATATCCCTTTAACAAAAAGAGAGACTATGTTTTCTCAATGCGATGATATGCTGCTGCTTCAGGCATCCTAGTCAGAGATGTCTCCCTGTGCAATCATGTAAAATGTCAAGTAGGACCACCTAAAGGAACCATTGCAGAATCCACCCCAGCAAGAATGGCTGGGTATGTCTCAGATTTAGAATCTGGCCAAGCCATTTCCTCTTTCTGGAGTGCCTCATGAGCCTCCTCATTTTTCTCACAATCTCATAGTGCATGCTTCAACACTTGGCTAAAATATCTGCTTCCTGAGCCTTGGCACACTCTTCCAGGAAGAATTGGGTGCTTTCTCCTCTACAGTCCCACAGTGTGGCTCAGCCTTGCTTATAATATGTGCCACATTTTCCCCAGTCATTAAGCTTTCTCAAAACAGGAGCAGAGTTTTCTTTGCCATTAGGCTATATCCCACTATAGGAGATTGAAGAATATCTTCCAAGTGTTTGGGAATTTAAAGAGTGCTACAAGGTTTAACAGACAAATCTACCATTTCAGCAATGTTCCTGTGAAGGTATTTATTAATTTCTTAAACCACTACTAATCTGCTATTATGAAATTATTGAAAGATCAATAGAGCTTGATCTTTCTTATAAAGGGGCCAGTAGTTTGAGAGAACCCATATTTGTAAAGAATTAATTATATCAGGCATTTACAAGATTCTTCTAATCTGCAAAATACCTCCTTTTGGGGTTTCTGAATTCTTTTGCCGATCAAGGTCCCAGGAATTGTGTCTGAATAAAACACCTGAAATAGTCTAAAACCGCCTTCCTTTTCTGAACAGAAGCTTAAAGGCAGAGACATGATAACAAAGGGTAGGGTGTTGTTGTTTTTTAATTCCTTCTGGTTAATCAAAAAAGACTGAGGCTGAAAAGGGATTCAAATTCAATGAAGTTTTGGAATGTTTGGAGGCTCTTACTTGTTTTAAACACCCATAATTTGACCTTTCTACTGAGAAGTTCTGCTTTTGCTGCTACTTCTTCAGCAAGGGCTTTTCCTTAAGAAAGACAGAATATATTAAAGCAAGTTCATTCATTAATGGAGCCAAAGAGTAGGAGGTCTTGTAACAATAAAAGAGTACTTTACCAAACTCTGGTTGATCCTCCCACACCCTGTAAGCAAAGTCTATAGACAGTGTTAGACTCCATTCTCTTTGCAGATATAGAAAGAAAAGGGTTAAGTGATTTGCCCAGGGTCACACCTGAGTGACAAATTGTTGGAGAGCCAGGATGAAACAGGTCTTTGACTCTAAGCTCAGCCTTTTTTCCACCACAACATGCTGCTATCATCCCTTGAGGATGCTGCTGGAGTAAGGCAATAACAAGTACAAATGGCAACACAAACACTTCAAGGGTAACAGGGTGGCCCTCAGTGACATGTCATTATCTGAGCCAAGATTTTTTTTTAATACTCAGAAGCCTACAAGAGAACCTCAGCATCGTGAAAAGTGAAGAAATGGTGATAGCAACCACTAGGAAGTCAGGTGATAAACAAAACACTAACGATGTTTACTCCAGTAGAAGTCAGCCACATTGTCAGCTTAAATAATGATCAGTGTTTCTACTCTCCATTCTTCTTCCCTGATTCTCTATTTGGTCTCCAAATTCTCAGAAAGCAGCATTCACCCTGTTCAATGAAGACAGTAATAGAGATTGTAATTGAACACAGGTGAATTCCAGTGCATTCTACACATTTATTTAGAGTTTCTATCCTCAGGGTGTGGATGCACAGATAGCTCATTCTTGCAGGAGGATCAGAGAGCAACCAGGTCGCAGGACGGGATGCGACTCAGCTCCCTCCCTGATTGGATGTGTCCGAGGTTCTTGGCCTCCCCTGCCCCAGGAATGGAGGTAGAGGCCCTGGAGGTGTGGTGAACTTACAAATATCACGAACCCAAAGAGTATAGCAGAGACAGATTTATTAGGGAGAGAAAGGGAAAGGGAGAGAAGTGTAGAGAGCTCCACATTGCCATGGGAGGAAAATCTAGAGGGCACATCCATATAGGGAAAGAGGGAAAGACAGCTCCCACATTGCCATGGGAGGGGATCCAGAGAAGGAGTCTGCACAGGTAAGGGGCCGTGGGGATTTAACGTTGAAGGTTTTCCCGCCCCATTCATGTTCTTGTCCAATGACAAGAGTTGTTTCAAACTTCCGCTGGGGTGACTGATCTTTGACTCTGGTCCCAGACTGCTTGCTTGGGCCCATAACAGAGCCCCTCCTCTTAGGGCTTTTGGCAGGTTTTCTGAACAAAGAAGCTCACCCGGAATTTCTACCTAGCCTGTACACAGGAAACTTAAGCAAAAAACTCTAGGTTCCTGGATGGCATCATGGCACTGGGAAGCTCTTGCCTTTTAAACTACGCCCCTTGTGGACTTGGTTTTCCTTAACACAGTCCCTAAGGGCACCTCCTGTACTAGCAGGGCCCTTCCTCATGGAGCCACCCTTGGAAGGGTCTTCTATGGCTTTGCACTCTGAACCCTGTGAGTTTAAATTTTTACATGATCCTCTGTCTTAGAAACAGAGCAGATATGAATTAGGTCAAGATATCTGCTTTTAACTTTCACCTATGACTTCATGGGATTGAAATGGAGAAGGTTAGTAGTGAACATTTCTCTAAGACCTTTTGGCCATTACTGGATAATATAAATTTCTGATGAATTACTTCAGGCATTTTTCACTAACACAGGGAACATATTCTATCTACTTATCTATCTATCTCACACACATATACTGGTGTGCACACATATACACATACAAGCACACACAAAAAAATAGATATATACCCACAAGTTTCAAACATTGGTATTTACAACTGCTTTGACAACAGATAATGATAAAGTTCTATACAACAGTCCACTCTGGCAGAACTCTCTGGAGCAGACACCGCGGCAGAAATTTAAGGTCACAAAAGTATTATAGGGAAATGTCAGCTCTTATAATCATCTAGCAATGCTCATGAAAGCTCTGGAGTCCATAGATTGATTCAGTCTTTAGCATCATTCTTCCTGAAAACCTGCCAAGTGTCAGGTACCATGACAGGTGCTGAGCAGAGAGAAATGAAGGACAATCTCTAATTTCGATGAGATCTCTATTTGGGAGTAGGAGATATGAGGCTCTCATAAGTTAGCTAATGATCTTCCAGGGCAATCAAGCAAGACAAAGAAAGTGTATTCAAACAGATAAAGAGGAAGTCAAAATGTCTCAATTTGCAGATGACGTAATTGTATATTTAGAAGACCCCGTTGTTTCAACCCAAAATCTCCTTAAGCTGATAAGCAACTTCGGCAAAGTCTCAGGATACAAAATCCATGTGCAGAAATCACAAGCATTCCTATACACCAAACAGACAAACCGAGAGCTAAATCATGAGCAAACTCTCATTCACAATTGCTACAAAGAGAATAAAATACCTAGGAATAAAACTAACAAAGAATGTAAAGGACCTCTTCAAGGAGAACTACAAACCACTGCTCAAGGAAAT
>CAUYLG010037654.1:0-53796 GCA_963573385.1 Cacajao melanocephalus
CATGTCCGTTGCAGGGACATGAATGAAACTGGAAACCATCATTCTCAGCAAACTGACATAAGAACAGAAAAGCAAACACTGCATGTTCTCACTCATAAGTGGATGTTGAACAATGAGAACACATGGACACAGGGAGGGGAACATCACACACTGGGGTCTGTTGCGGGGTGGGATAACAGGGGATTGGGGGATTGGGGAGAGATAACATTAGGAGAAATACCTAATTTAGATGACAGGGAGATGGATGCAGCCAACCACCATGGCATGTGTATACCTCTGTAACAATCCTTCATGATTTGCACATATATTCCAGAACTTAAAATATATTTTAAATAATTTCACCACTTCACTTATAATACAAAAACGTTATGAAAGAAAATGTAATTCTATTATTCCTCAAGCTTTTGTGCTATCATGGTCAGATGTTTAATCTCTACAGGTGATATAAACCCTTTATAGCCATCAAATATCTATTTTTGAATAAAAAAAGTTATTAAATGCCCATGATTTTTAGCATTACTTCGCTTATTTTTGAAACAGTGAGAACAGAGGAAAACCTTACTCTTTCCTATCATACATTTATGGTCTTGTTTATTTAAAATGTCCTGTTTGTAGAAACCCAAATAAAACTAAGGGGCTCTCAAAGCAGATGCTTTTAAGTCAGAGTATGTTGGTCTATCAAATTCTTTAGTTGAGTATTATGTAAAATGGCATTTAAAAATCATTAAATGTAGTCAAATTTGAAGAATTATTAATTGAGATTCATGGTGTATATGAAAAAGTTCATGAGTTTCAGTAATGCCAGATTTGTTATAGTATTTTAAATACTGCTTATCAGGTGATCAGGTGCTAATGACCTATTATGGTTATGATCATTTTCCTGCTGAAGAAAGAACATACAATGGATTATTTCATAGTGAAATATAAATCATGAGATAGAACCATATTTCTTTTGAAAAATCAGTTAAATTAGAGGGCAAATTTTTTTTAAAAAAACAACATTCCATTTTAAAACTTTACATTATGAAGTATAAATAAGAGCATTCTTATAATATAGTTAAAGTGGATCTATGATCAACAAGTGTTACTTCTTAAATTATTTGTACAATAAATAATTATAGGTATATCTTTATTTTTCACTTCTTGGTTTTAATTAAAGAATTCTTTAGGTAATGTTATGAGAAGAGGTATCTTACCTTCTTGGCTCAAGTACTATTTCAAAGAATATCTGACTATGGCATTGTTTCTTAACAAGATTTACAGGGATTGACAGTGCTAAAAATATAAAATATTTTAACATCATGGTACAAAATCCCTTACTTGAGGCCATGTCAAATTGACTTTCCCTTTTCTGATTTTTTTTTTTTTCATCTAGTTGAAGTTGAAAGAAGAGCATGGGTTGGTAGCCTCTGGGAAGTATTAAATAATATTACTGCTAGTCTCAGGTCATGATTGAGTACCAATAGCAGGCCATTTCTTCAGAAAATCATTTGGACTGGGTAGTTCCCTAGCAACAAAGGCCATAGGAACACCAAAGAAGACATCAGTAAGGTAAGCCTTCTCAGGGAACTTTGACTGATATTACAGAATCTGTATTGCCTGTGGGAATAAGAATCCTAACCGTGGCTATGACCTTTATCATCTTCTTTCTCGATTTTTCTTTGAGTCATTACAGCTGCTTTTCCATGGAGAGGAAAACTATGTTTGTTAGTGGGATTTTGGGATGAGATGTTTACCCTGAGACATAGAAAACAGGAAAATAATGTACAGCAAAATACAGAAATAAGGCTTTGTTAGTTCTTAGAAGCTAAGGGCTTCTGGAACGATATATATACTTGCTTCCCAAGGACTTTCTGAGTTTTCTCTTGGTTGGTTTGAAATTAAAAAAAAAATAAACTAGGTAATATATTCACATTGGTAACTACAAATTAATTATTAATAACAATTTGATTACATTTCATTTTAAAATAATTGGTTTGGTATAGCTTATAAGGGAAAAACAAAAATATTACTTGAGAGATGAGTTGACTGAGTTAATTCCCAAACTCATTTTAAAGTGAATATGTAGCATTTCGATATATATTTTCACACTTTTCTTTTTGCTTCTGATTAAGAACAAAGCCATAAATATTCTCCGTGATTGCAAATTTGCCAAGCTTTCAGTCTGCAATTCTTATGTGGGAAGTAAGTTAACTTTTATCAATTATGCCACCCTTTTTAGATAAACATTTAAATATAATTCAGATCTACATTCTTTTTCGATTGAAAACAACACTCTCAGTTTCTTCTGTAAACTATGGAATGAATTTACGTATTTGTGATAGAAACTTCTTGGTGACCAACTCAATAGAGTTTCAACTATTTTCTGCACTGTTACTGCACTATTGCGGTTGAAAATCTAACAGATTTCTTCCCCGTGCTCCTTATGCAATGCACTTCTGACCACTCACATGTAACCAGAGGTAGACTGGATGCTTCTAGTAAAAATTCATGTTTTTCTTGATTAAAGAGAAAGGTTACTACTAGCACAAACACTACCACACTGTTTTTTTCCCCTCTGCTATCATTCTCCTCGCATGAAGGTGCAGCAGTAGTCTTGAGTCCCTGAGGCAGAGGCACAGGGGGCTGCAATAATGCTGGCAGTGCTGAGCAGCTAACCCAGTATCAACTGTAATTTCTTCTTACCAAGGGAAACAACGCGCAATTTAAGTTTCTCAATATTTGATGTTCTCCTCTTGAAGGTTAAATCTGCTTTACTAGTTCAACATAACTGTATGGTTTATAAAGAATTATTGTCTTATTGTTGCCTGCGTATTTGTTTGTTCTTTTTGCATAAATGGTCATTCAAGAAAAGAATTTTTAGTTTCCTTTGCTTTTTCCAAAGAGCAATGTACAGGATCAGACATTTGACGAATGTAGTAAAGAGCTTCACGTTAGATACTCTGTGGCAGTGTTTCGTCATCTCAGCATTATTAACGTTTTTTTGTTGGTGGAGAAATCTTTATTAAGATGGGGTAGAGGAGCAGTCTTTACCATGCCTGTGAAGCGGACCTTGTAAAATCTTCTTAGGAGCATTCTTGGTATCTACTCAGCATGTGTCAGTAGCATTCTACTCCCAGTTGTAACATCACAATGTCTCCAGACACAGCCAAATATACTCTAGGGGCAAAATTACTCAGGTTGAGAACCACTGTTCTAAAGCATTTAGATGAGACAAATGTAAAGTGTGGAAATTCACCTTCTTGGTTTTCTTATTTAGTTGTATTGTATATATACTTTCTATATTGGAGTTATTTTTGCAGTGCATATATTTCATTTTTATTTATGAAAATGGTTGTCAAGAAATGACACGGAGTAGACTTTAAATAAAACTTAAAAGATTGATATTGGAAATACAGTAGAGTAGGGCTTTGTTTATGTAATGCAAAAACCACAGGTTAAGTTAGTTAAAAGGAAAGAGTGAAACAACATAATAAATAGTTATTTAGCATTATATAACATTCAGAGATCATAAGCTTATAAACTCCAATGGTGTCAATGACCAAATAGGAAAAGGAAGTCTATGAAGCAGCTTTAGAATTTTCAAAAAGAGAAATTAGCTGTAGTAGAATGTGTTTAAGGTGATTATAAATACTTTATGACAGCTACCGGTATTTAAATTCTAAGAGTTGTAAACACTTGACAAGTAAAAGAAAAGATAGGTTTAGGAATATTTTTGCAACCCCGAAGTAATTTTGTCTACAAGAGACCAAATCATTTCATGTTCTGCCACTGGATGCATCAGCATAAAATGTCAACCTTCCATATTGTCTTTGAGTTGGCTCACCTGCGCATTCAATATATTTAAATTGTGTTTTAAACTTGGTACCAGTACAAGAACCTTTTTTTTTTTTTACATGCTGGGCTGTGTTTTGGTCAGAGACAGGAAAAAATTCTTAAACCAACTCCACTATTATTCTACTCCACTTCAAAAAAAAGATTAAGATACTTATCTGCCAGATGAATTAAAGTGGCTTTTAGAAACAATTGCTTGAGGCCAGGAGTTTGAGACCAGCCTGAGCAACAAGCATAATGAGATCCTTTCTCTAAAAATAACTTTAAAAATAGCTGAGCATGGTGGCGTGGGCTGTCATCCTAGCTACTCAGGAGGCGGAGGTGGGAAGATTGTTCTAGCTCAGGTAATTGAAGCTGTAGTGAGCTATGGTGATGCCACTACACTCCATCTTCATTGACAGAGCAAGAGCCTGTTTCTAAAAATGAATGAATAAAGTTGCTTTTGGTTATTTATTTTTTCTTCTAACATTTAAAAATTATCCATTATCTATTTGGAACCCATAACTATATCAAAGTTTGAGGTTACAAAGAATAATGATACATATTTTTGGACTTAAGGCTCCCATTATCAAGTAAAAATGACTAATAGAGATAATTATATCATGAGATATTATAATAGTGGAAATATTCCTAAAATGACAAGAATTTGGTAAAAACTGGCTCATTTTTAAGTTAATTTTTATTTGTTCAAATATACATAGTGTTATTAGTTGTAAAAAGCTCATTCAGAAGTCAGACAAAAAATATATAAAATGATTCAGATAAATTCTGAAGCAAACATTCTGAAAATCAACAAGATTTTATAAAAAATAAATTCCTTTTAATAAATCACTTAGGCAAATAATATTAACCATAAAAAATTCAAATTGAACAATATGGACACATTTCAATTTTTTTATTATGCAAAGTTATAGTTTTAAAACAACTAAAATCAACGCAACTCAGTGATGTGGTTAGCTTTCTTGTCTATCTTCCTCCATTATCAGGGAAACTTATAAGAATAAGTTTATTTTGCTGTATAGAAGCTCTTAAGTTCAATTAGATCCCATTTGTCTATTTTGGCTTTTGTTGCAGTTGGTTTTGGTGTTTTAGTCATGAACTCCTTGCCTGTGCCTATGCCCTGAATGGTGTTGCCTCAGTTTTCTTCTAGGGTTTTTATGGTGTTAGGTCTTATGTTTAAATCTTTAATCCATCTGGAGTTAATTTTTGAGTAAGGTGTAAGGAAGGGGTCCAGTTTCAGCTTCCTGCATATGGCTAGCCAGTTTTCCCAACACCATTTATTTAACAGGAATCCTTTCCTCATTGCTTGTTTTTGTCCAGTTTATCAAAGATCAGGTGGTTGTAGATGTGTGGCATTGCTTCTAAAGTTTCTGTTCTGTTCTATTGGTCTATATCTCTGTTTTAGTACCAGTATCATGCTGTTTTGATTACTGTAGCCTTGTAGTATAGTTTGAAGTCAGGTAGTGTGATGCTTCCAGCTTTGTTCTTTTTGCTTACTATTGTCTTGGCTATGCAGGCTCTCTTTTGGTTCCATATGAAGTTTAAAGTGTTTTTTTTTTTTTTACAGTTCTTTGAAGAAGGTCAATGGTAGCTTGATAGGAATAGCATTGAATCTACAAGTTACTTTGGGCAGTATGGCCACTTTCACATTTTTTGCAATCTACCCATCTGACAAAGGGCTAATATCCAGAATCTACAAAGAACTAAAGCAGATTTACAAGAAAAAAACAAACCCATTTAAAAGTGGGTGAAGGATATGAACAGACACTTTTCAAACGAAGACATTTCTGCGGCCAACAAACATATAAAAAATTACTCATCATCATTGGTCATTAGAGAAATGCAAATGAAAACCACATCGAGATATCATCTCAAGCCAGTTAGAATGGTGATCATTAAAAAATCTGGAGACAACAGATGCTGGAGAGGATGTGGAGAAACAGGAACATTTTTACACTGTTGGTGGGAGTGTAAATTAATTCAACCTTTATGGAAGACAGTATGGCGATTCCTCAAGGACCTAGAAATAGAAATTCCATTTGACCCAGCAATCCCATTACTGGGTTTATACTCAAAGGATTATATATTGTTCTATTATAAAGACACATGCACAGGTATTTTCGCTGTGGCACTGTTTATGATAGCAAAGATGTGGAACCAATCCAAATGCCCATTAATGATAGATTGAGCAAAGAAAATGTAGCACATATACACCATGGAATACTATGCAGCTATAAAAAACAAGGAGTTCATGTCCTTTGTAGAGACATGGATGAATCTAGAAACCGTCATTCTCAGCAAACCGACACAAGAACAGAAAATCAAACACCGCAGGTTTTCACTCACAGGGGGGTGATGAACAATGAGAACAATTGGGCACAGGAAAGGTAATAACACTCACTGGGCTAGGTGGGGGAGTGGAGGAGGGGGAGGGGAAGAACAGTGAGGGGTGGGGAGGATGGGGACCGAAAACACCAGGAGATATGCCTGATGTAGGTGACCGGTGTGGGGAGGGGGATGGAGACAGCAAACCACCATGGCATGTATGTACCTATGCAACAATCCTGCAGGCTACAGAATGTGCACATGTACCCCAGAGCCCAAAGTACGATTAATCAAAAAAAAGGAAAAGAAAAAAAATTTTAATGACTTTAACTTAAACATTAATTTAAATTCATGATAATAATGTTAACTTAATTAAATTCTATTTTAATTTGACTTCAAACAGAAATAGGCAATATGAAACTGCACAGCACAGGAGTGGAGTTTATAGATTTAACTTTCCATTGTAGTATTAACCCCTTAAATTGAATGTTTATTTTTGCAAATCAACAAGATTGGCTCCTCTGCCATGGACTCTAGGATCCTTGTTGTTAAAAGGTCATTGGAGCCACAGCTTTTCTTTCCTATTTTTTTAAAATTAGTATAGCTCTGTTGACTCCAAGAAAACAAGTGGTGTCGCCCTATTCTTTTGATGCCAGCATTGCAGGCACTCCTGGTGCCCAATCCATATCTCTTTGGAATTCACTATTCCAGTGCTTGCCTGTATTGGGGGGATATATATCCGAGCTCTCTCCCTTTTTCTAATAGAATAATGTTGAAGCATCTTACACATGTCTGCTAAATGTTCACATTAAGGTAAAGCTTCAGTACATACAATGGTGATCTGCTAATAACATACCCTTCACTGGCTTTGTTCCCTTCCGTGATGCCTTCCCAAAGTTCCTTTAGTGTTTCCTGAAGACTCCATCCAAATTCATTCTTTGATTCAGGAACCTGATGTAAGTAAAGATATAGTACTTTGCTATTCTGTAAGGAAATATGAGCATTTCATTAAACCTAAATTATGATTTTTAAAGTTATTCTGAGTGATGATTACTTGTAAATCTTACATTCTGAGATGGGAATAATGTAATAATAATAGTAATAGTAAAACATTCAGCTAACACCAGCACAAAGCAACACATTAACATGGAAGTGATAAAAAATAATTTAAGCATTCATAAAAGAAGGGG
The DNA here is from genome assembly GCA_963573385.1 of Cacajao melanocephalus. Taxonomy (NCBI): domain Eukaryota; kingdom Metazoa; phylum Chordata; class Mammalia; order Primates; family Pitheciidae; genus Cacajao; species Cacajao melanocephalus. The sequence goes on from CAUYLG010037654.1 coordinate 7,350, forward strand.
AAACTTCTGAACAGAGTGTCCAGAAAATCAGGGAAAATATCAATTCATTACTTCATTCAACATTTGTTTAGCATTTCATATGAGCCAGGCACAAAGTTAGGAGGTGTGAATAAAAAGATGATCTAGAATGGAGTCACTTTCCTCTTTTACGTGTGTCAGAAACTGGTAACTTTGTTTCAGAGTGCACACAAATATATTTAAAGATATTTTAACGATTCATTTAACAAAAATCACTCATTTGACAAGTTAAAGAGAAAGGGTCAGGGAAAGCACAGACATAGGAATAAGAAATGGACAAACAGTAACTTTATAATTTATCAAGATACAAAATTCAGCATCTCATTTTTGAACTACAACCAAACCAGTAAGATGACTTTTAAACTTATAAGTCAAAACACCTGCTAGTATTTTCGAAGAGCCATGGGACTGCAGAGAAGATAAATTTTTTGTTATTGTTGTTTTCAAAATAAATATCATATGGATATCAGATATTTTATCATCACTGATCATATAAGCCTGCAAAAACTGAAGGTAAGAAAAAGGTAAAGTCCTCTCTAGTGAATTTCACAGCAAGATTGGCTAATTTATATGTCCTCTAACGAAGTTAAAATTTGAAAAAAAAGAGGTAGCTGAATATAAAGCAAAGCTGGGATCAGTAGTTAGGAAAACACTAGTGTGATAATTGAATCTGTTAATTTTCAGTCATTTCATTAAACATTATAAATACAATCCCTTTTAGAACAAGTTGCATAATCCAGGTCAAATTATTTGCAACACTCAGGTCTCAAATAATTAATTCATCTTGGATGTATTTTATTAAGACTGGCCACAGAATTTCCACATCCCCGAAGTTCTCAGACCTATCAAAATGGAACACATTAAATCAGAACTCTTCAATCTTTCAGTGACATTTAATTTCTCTCTGTGATTTGGGCAGTTCTTCTTATTTTATACCTCTGATAAGATATCATCAAATGTAGTAACGCCAGCTGTTCTTTTGTTTTAAACTTTGGCTTCTTTATTTTTAAATGCTAATAATAGGATGATTCAAAGATGTTTCCTAGGATATTAGACATGCTTTAAAATTAGATAAAGTTCTCAGCCAAACATAGTAATCATAATGATATTGATTTTTATTATAACAATGCGTATATGCTAGGATTTAATACCTTCAAAGAACTCCATGATGTAATTAGAAACTGCACACTTTATGATATTTCAGCAGAACATCTCTTGGTATAATTTAAGATATTACAGTTTTTAAAAGTTTTCCATCTTTTCTACTAATCTTCTCTCTAATTTTGTCCTGTTTATTTACTGATAGACATCATCTAGTCAGAATGTATATCTCATAATAAAGAGAAATTGCATGCAGCAGGGAATATGAAAGCATCTAAAATATTTATAACGTCCTTTAGTTACTTTGAAATATTTTTAAATGCCATATGTTTATAGACGTTCGGTATTGTGACATATGTTAACACAATGAGATTTCTGAAAGGGCGTGCTTTTTCATAATGATACCATCATATAAACTCTAAAAAGGGCAAAATGGATTAAAGGTGCAACAATTCATGCTATGTATTAAAATTCATCAAGAATTATTTTGTTTAAACCCATCTTAATAGAGAATTCAACTCTCAGAAGGCTTCTGAGGCTTTTGCATTTAAATGTCAAGTCAGGCGCGAACTGCAAGTTTGTGTGGGCATTTGGGAATTTAAATGAACAAATCAAGTGAGGAAGCACTTAGCCTTGGTATTGACTGATAATGAATATAGCTGAAAATAAGTAAGAGGAGGGAGCCCCTGTATACCTTTTTGTCTTTAATGGAATGATTGAGTGACAGGATTGCACATTGTCACAATAACACAAATGCTGCCCTGTAGTCATTGACCTCAATCCAAACACACCATAATGAACCGCCTTTTCAGAGAAGTTGTTGATTATACCATGAGTTATTTTCAAGGCTTGTTAGTTCAAATACTGTTGATTGCCTTTAGATGGGCTGCTTGGCTTCCTAACAGTATGCTTTTTTTTAAATTTTTTTACTAGATAGGCATTCTTTATTAAGGTGAAAAAACTCATTCAGGTTTTACTTATCTAATCAGGAGCAATCAATATTCCTTAAAACTGAGAGAGCACAATGAGATTACAGTACTGCCTGTTTCAAGTTGTATTGGGGGTGTGTATGTGTGTATGTATAGAGGGAGAGAGAGAGAGAAAATATAGCCAGTTAAATCTATAATTTATACCCTGGCTATGGTTCTAAGAAATATTGTGTGCTTTGAAAAACATATTTTAATATAGTGCGAAAACATTATATCAATAGTTGGATTTTATTTTGCAGAATTTTTTATTTTGAGAATTTTTATACCTACAAAAATTTAAACATCTGTAAATTCTTTTCATAGATTTACAAATTGTTAACAATTGACCAGATTTTTCTACATATAGTCTCAATTCACATATTATTTATTCTTCTTGCTGAAAAGTTAAGAGTAAGTTTTATACTGTATTATACTTCACTGTTAATTCTTTAGAATACATTCCTTCATTACCCCACTGCTATGATCATTTCCAAGAACTATACTATTATAAATAAGTATAATTGTTCACTATTTAGTTAAAAAATGCATGTATTTATACATAAAGCTATATATATACACACACATGTGCATGCGGACACACACACACACACATATATATGTATACACATATCTATTTATTTAAGTTCCAGGGTACATGTGCAGCATGTGCAGGTTTGTCACATAGGTAAATGTGTGCCATGGATATTTTTCTTTTTTAATGTTATTTATGACATTGACAATATTTTAGAGTCCAGGACAATTACCTTAATGCTGATATGTGTAATCTCCTTTTATTGTTTTGGCATTAGATTCAGAACACACACACACACACACAACACACACACACACACACAACACACACATACACACACACGTTTTTTAAAAGAATACCCTATACAAAATGTGGATTTTCCATTGTATCACATCAGCGGGCACACGAATATCAGAAAGTTCCTACTATACGCATCTTAATTTTGATCATTTGTTTAAGGCAATATGCACCGATCTCTCAATTTGAAGATATCATTTTACTCTTATAATTAATAAGTGATTTACAGATGGTGATATTATTGAGTCATTTTATCTAAGTGTTCACATTTATTTGCATAGAGCTGCTTAAACTAAGCTTTTTATTCCATTTATAAATCTTAATCATTAAAAAGTATTAACATTATGAGTTTTCCCCACATCACTCCCTTAAGTGCTTCTAAAAATTCTGATACGTGGTTTTCCATCTTCTTCTTTTTTGTTAGAAATTCTACAACTTTAGTTTATATTTACATTACTTCTAGCAATAACTTAGTAAAGATATCACAAATTTCACAGAGAAAGAATTGTTTTTATTTTGTTACTAAGATAGAGTTTATGGCCTTGTGATCAGAGAATGTTATTTTTGCTGCTTGTAATTGTGGAACTTGCTTTGGATTTTCTTAGGTGACAGAATGTATATTCGGTTTTCAGGGCTGATTCACATGTAATTGAAACACAGAAATGAAAATATTTAAAATAAGATGAGGAGAAAATGAGCAAGATTGTGTATGTACACATGAGAGATTAACCATTTTCCCTCCAGGAAGAGGTATGCTTATAGAGGCAGTATTATAGGGTTGTAAGCATATTACTGTCTCTTGGTTATGAAGTTTGCGTGGAGTTTTGACAAAAGGTTTCCATCTGTTATCATGGCATTATTTATCTATAACATATGGAAGATGCAGATTTACAATTTATGTGACAAAGTTTTGTCCTCAACTTGTATGAGCCCATATCTAGAACAGAAGGAGAAGTAACCTAACTAAAGAATATGGTTAATTCCACCATTACGTCAGAATATGTAGATGCCAGATTTTTGTCATCTAAATGTCATAAGACTAAGGTTATACCTAAGTATTGAATTTATGGGAGGGACCAAATTTTTCTATAGTTCTCAAACACTTTGACTCAAATGTATTTGATTGTTTTTATAGTGAAAAACGGAATAGTTGAAAAATGATTTCAGAAACTGAAAGAAAAGCAGAAGATAATGATATACATTTTAATCAATATAACATATACTTAACAACCAGGTATTTCAGTAATCTATTTCTGAAATGGTAAACTTCACCATGGAGTTGTCAAATAATCTGGTCCCTCAAATCTGAATATACGATCGTTTAAAAAATAACAATTTTTAATAAAGTTATTGATACTAAAAATGAGCAATAACAGTTTTTGGTACCGTGTGGCCATTCAAGTTAATTATTCATGAATAATGTGCTTTGCCAAGCGACATAAATGATTCAAGCCATGTGGCTGCCAAGGAAACTTCAGTATATCTCACTAGCCAATATTCATGAAAAGCACATGTTTTATTATTAGTTTTACTGATTTTGTAAATTCACTTTAAATAATAACCGTGTGTCATACTTATAATATTGTCTTCCAAAACTACATAGGCTATTACTTCTGAGAGAGCAAACGGCACTGTGCCATCTGTAGTTCAAATAGAATAGCATGACCATCCTAACAAATTTAAATGAATTTCATATTAATACATTAATTTAATATGAATATAATTTATTTAAAAATTAACAAATTGATTCTATTTATTCAGAGTCTTAACTTGCATTTAACCTATTGCAGGGAGTTTTCCAAGAGATATGTGTTTGTACTATCCAACAATTATTAATGGGTTGAAATTAGAATGTTGTCTAATGATAAAAATATTAGAAACATTGTATTTTTATGTAAAACATACTGATTTAATAGTAATATGAACGAAATCTTAAAATTACTCGTAACACCACATTTTTAGTCACAGAAAGATAATTTAAACATGATCAACATAAATTATTCAAGAAAATAGTACAATGTGGAAAACCAGCTCCTCCTTTGCAGCTAGGTAAATTAACTCCTCACTTTAGCATTTCGCAGATGATATCCAAGGCTCCATAAATCGGAAATCAATTTTACAACATGGCAGTATTCTTGAAAACACAATTGTTTGGGGAATATTTTTACTGAAACTTTGGTCACAGTTATTCAATATGGTTCATCTCTGTCAGTGAATCTCACCCTTTCTGGGGAAATTTCTTTGAATCATTTCCCCAAAGCCATGAGATCACAAGTGTAAGGATGAGAGTTATATTTTTCTAAGTAAGAAGAGAGTAAAAGGACCTGTGGATGCCAATGATCTGCTTAATCTACCAACCAATTATAGATAAAGTGAGAAGTTTACATAACCAAAAATGTAGAGATTTGTATGGGTGATTTGAACATTGGAAGATAAGTTTATATTGGGGAACTTTACTTGAAATGAAAAGACAGCAGGAAATATAAAGCATCATTCACACTCTTCAGTTGTACAGGATAAAAAGGAGCCTTAATACTCAAGTTTGTTTAATAGGTATGTAACTGTTTAACACATATACAAGAGAAAATACAGGATGTGAGAATACAGTTCAGATGTCAGCTTGGTCTCTGCTTGTGAAAAATTGTAATAATTCTTGTGTTCTATGTGCAAAGAGGGATTAAATTATAAAATTGTTGTCAATATTAAAATATATTATGAGTGTATAAGACTTAACATGTTTTCTGGCATGTATCAGGTATTCAGCTAATTGCAGCTTTGATTTCTAAAACACCAGTTTGATTAACACATTCATCCTACAGCCCGCAAACTTTCATTCATTCATTCATTAAGAAAGACCTTCCAAGTGTTACATACTCATTAGGCAATGGAGATGCAGCAGCATACGAGCCAGGTTACCTCTGCTCTATGAATTTAAAATTAACAAAAGAGAGACATTTTTAAAAATACTAACACAAAATCACATTTCCACAACCAAAAAAATGTCCTATGAGAAAACTCTGAGGGTAGAGAGAAATCAACTTGGAAAATGCTTCAGAACCTCTAAAACCAAATTCATTTCATTTGAACTTACTGATAATTAAGACTGTTGTTGTTGTGGTTGAAATCTCTGAGCCTTGATAAATACATTTTTGTAAGTCATTTCTAGATTAGCTCTGCTCCCCGTAATATATATTATATTCAAGAATAAGTCTCATACAATACATACGGTATTGGTGGTATTATTTTAAAAATTGGCTATTTCTGTTAGCTGTTTACGATTCCAAGATTGGATAGATAAATCTTTATGAAAACACCTTGATTTTTGTTTCTGTCCTTGTTTGGTGAGGCTGTCAGTAGTTGTATCATTGGTAGTGAGTTTACGTAGCTAAGTTCTTTGAGGAAAGCTTTTAGACAAAAAACAAATAAAAGATTTAACTTGATCTGCATTATGAAGTGAAAACACATTGTGTTTCCAAGGCAGGCTTACTAGGGAAGAGGAGTTGATGGACTAGAATTTGAAGAAATAGACAAGGGAGGTAACATTTTATGGAAATGAAAAGCAGAAAATCTGGGGGTGGGTTGTGGTGAGAGATGAGCAGTTAATTGTGTAAAGGGGTTATATTTGCTTTACAGCACAAAGTTATTTCAGATTATATGTGGTATTTGTCCTGTGTCTCATCAAACCTTCTATTAAGACTATAACGAATGTTCTGTGGCTCTTGTTCCGGTTAGTAAAAAGAAAACGGTGTTCCACTCAGGGTAAAGTACGAGTTAGACTACAACCATAGAAGATGAAATAGTGACCAAGTTCAAACTAGTTGAAGAGGGACTGTGGTGAGCAAGGTGATTAGAGCAACATAACTCCCTTCTACCTACCTTCAAATCCCCAGGAATTTGAGGATTCTCAAGTGAAGAAATGGGAATGGGTGCTCAAATTATTTATTAAGATATTAGAGGTAGAGATAGCTATGAAAGATTTGAACCCATGGAGATGTTTGAGATTAAAGTGACTAAAAGCATTTACTTGTGCTGAAAATAATTTTTAATATGAAAATATCTATTGAATGAGCATAATAATACAAAAGATTCTGTGTGAGATAAATATTTGTGTTAAGGACCAAAACAAATTGCATTGTCCAGCGGGGCAGAAGTATTCTCTCTCTCTCTCTCTCTCTCTCTCTCTCTCTTTCTCTGTCTCTCACACACACACACACAAACACAAATACACATACACGAATATAACAAGATTTTCTCAAAAAATTTGTGAAATCAAGAAAACATGATAAGACTTCCTCTTGACTTTTTAATAGGCTTTAGTTTTTAGAGCAATTTTAATTTCATGGTAATAGGGAACAGAAGGTGCAGAGATTTCCCATATAACCCCAGCCCCCATATGAGCAGCCTCCCCACTTATCAACATCATCAGTAGAGTGATACATTTCTTACAATTGATGAACCTACAATAACATATTATTATCCCCCTGAGTCTGCAGTTTACACTAGGGTTTTCTCTTGTGCATTTTATAAGCTTGGATAAACATATGATGACATGTATTCACCATTACAGGTTTATACAGAGTAGTTTTACCACTCTAAATCCTCTGTGCTGTGTCTATTCATCCCTCTCTCCCCACAAGCCCTGGCAATCACTGAACTCTATTATTGACATAGTTTTGCCATTTTTCAAAATGTTATGCAGTTGAAGTCAAATAGTGTGTGCTCTTCAAATTAACTTCACTTACTCAGTAATATGCACGTAAGTTTTCTTCATGTCTTTTCGTGGTCTCAGTGATACAGGAGTTAAGAAGAAATAGGCAGATAGTAAGGGTATGTGAGACCTTGGTAAGGGTTTTCTATTTAATAAAAATATTTTTCTTTCTAACAAAGAGCAGCCTGTAAAATCTAGCTGCAGACATAGATACCAGCAGTTGTGCTAATGATGTTCAAGATGGTGGCTTGTCTTCCCCTCTCTTTGTCAACCATGTGTACAGTAAGAAGCACACAAGATGGTGCTTATCAACTCTAATGCCATTTGTACAATAACATTAGGGTGGGGTGACCAGCCTTCCCCAGGCACCATATAGATGTCATAGCTAATCAAATCAATCTATGAGCCCTATGTAAATCAGACAACCCCTCTTCAAACTGGATTGTAAAACTGGCACATCCTCACCAGCCAATCCTTCAATCAGCTCAGAGACCCTCTTTTGAGCTTTCTCAACATGAGAAAGATTTTTCTCTCCCCTTTCTTCCTTTTCTATTAAACTTCCCACTCCAAAACCTACCCCTCATGTGTGTCCATGTCCTGAATTTCTTCTCAAGCAAGACCAAGAGCCAGGGTATATACCCCAGACAATGAAGTCATTTCAATAGCTCACTTGCTTTTAGTGCTGAATAATATTCCATTGTCTAGATATAACTACAGTGTACTCATCCATCCATTATTACAGGATATCTGGTTCTTCTTTTATGTCTTTTTACAAAGAAATTATACATAATATTTGTACATTTTCATGGTGTCTGTGTTATATTTTGTTACATGCAAAGAATGCATATTGATCAAGCCAGAGTATTCAGGGTATCTATCACCTCAATTACTTATCATTTCTATGTTTTTGGGAACATTTCAACGCCTCTCTTCTAATTATTTTTAAGTACATTTAAAGTACATTGTTAAATCCACCCTACTCTGCTATTGAACATTAGAACTTACCTTTTCTAACTGTAGGTTTGTATCCATTAACCAGCTTCTCTTTTTCCCCACTTCCCTTTTCACTTCCTACACCCATCTCAGTTTCTGATAACTATCATTCTATATCTTCATGAGATCAACTATTGTAGCTCCTGCATATGAGTGACAGCATGCAATATTTGTCTTTCTATGTCTAGTGTATTTACTTAATGCAATAATCTCTAGTTCCATTCATGTTGCTTCACATGAGCCTAAATAACCAAAACCATCATGAGCAAAAAGAATAAAACTGGAGGCATCATATTACCTCACTTCAACATTTATTACAAAGCCAGCATAAACAAAACAGCATGATATTGGTATAAAAACAGACACATAGACCAATGGAACAAAACAGAAATCTGAGAAAAAACAATCCACATATTTACAAGCAAATGATTTTCAACAAAGGCACTGAAAATCCATACTGGAAAAAGGACACCCTCTTCAATAAATAGTGCTGAAAAAACTGGATACTGATATGCAGAAAAATGAATCTAGACCCCTATCACTGACCATGTACAAAAATCACCTCAAAATAGATTAAAGACCTGAAGATAAGACCCAAAACTGTAAAACCAGTAGAGTAAACCATAGGAGAAATAATATGTAATGTTGGTCTAGGCAAAGATTTCATGGCTAAGGGTCTCAAAGGCACAGACAACAAAAAGAAAAATAGACAAATGGAACTACCTTAAATGAAAAGCTTCTTTGTAGTAAAGGAAATTATCAACAGAGTGAAGAGACAACCAACTGAATGATGGAAAATATCTGCAAAGTATTCCTCTGACAAGGGACTAATATCCAGCATATACAAGAAAGTCAAACAACTCAACAGAAGGCAAAAACATAAACATAAACAAAAACCGCTAATAATCCCATTTAAAAGTTTTTAAAGTGACCAAAGAACATGAATAGATATGTCTCAAAAGAGGACATACAAGTAGCCAACAGATAGAAGAAAAATAACATTACTAATTATCAGAAAAATTAAAATCAAAACCACAATGAGATATCATCTTTCCCAGTTAGAATGGCTATTATTAAAAAGACAAAATGTAATACATGCTGATAAGGATGTGTAGATAAAAAACAACTTTTATCCAAATGAAAGGAAATTAGTATATCAAAGAGATACCTACACCCCCATATTTATTGCAGCACTTTCCACAATAACAAAGATTTGGAATCAACCTGCATCAATCAATAGATAAACAGATAAATACAATGTGGTACACATACACAATGAAATAGTGTTCATCTGTAAAAAAGGAATAAAATTATTTAATGATGTCTTTCATCGGAGTTTTGTAGTTTTTCTCATGTAGATCTTACATATATTTTGTTAGATTTATGCCTATTTCATTGCTTTGGGTCCTAATGCAAATGGCATTGTAATTTAATTTAAAATTCTACTTGTTCGTTGTTGCAATATACAAAAGTGATTGATTTCCATATGTTAACCTTGTATCCTGCAAACCTTGTGATAATTTCTTATTAGTTCCAGGAAACTTGTTTTGCTGAATTTTTTTTTTTTATTTTCTGTATAGAAAATCATGTCATCTGTGAACAAATATATTTGTATTTCCTTTTTCCTAGTTAATATTCCTTTTTTTCTTGTCTTATATTGTATTAACTAAGAATTCCAGTACCATGGTGGTAAAGTTTCTAGTATCTCACTACTAAGTATGATGTTAGCTGCAGGTTTTTTGCAGATGCTCTTTGTCACATTGACAAAGTTTTCCTCTATTTCTAGTGTGCTGAGATTTTTATCATTAAGGGATATTTGATTTTGTCACATGCTTTTTCTGTATTAATTAATAAAATCATGTGAATGTTCTTCTTTAGTGTGCTGATTTAATAGAATACATTAATTACATTTCAAATATTGAATAAGCCAGACGCACATATTTAGTGGGCTAAATGCCACTTTGTCATTGTGTATAATTTGCATATACATGGTTGGACTCAATTTGCTAATATTTTGTTAGGGATTTTTTTGTATTTTTGTTCATGACAGAAAGTGATTGATAGTTTTCTTATAATGTCTTTGCTTGATTTTGTTATTTTTCTGCTTGCATTTTGCAAACCGTGAGCTAAAAATATAGAGACCTTGTATTAATCCTTTTCCCGTTTTCCACAAGAATATTCACTGGCAGTTCTTGTAGATGCAGTGTTTACCTGAGATAACTTTGCTACAGAATATCTCATTTTTATTATTAGTTTTGCATCCTTCTGGCATATCAACTTTGAAAACAAAAGACATCATTCTATCTATAGAATTCTGTTTTTATTAGTGGTATTTCCATTTACAAACTGTAGTAATTCTTGATCACTGAAGATGTGAAAGCCCAGAAAATATGGCATTCTTACACATAATTTCAACATAATTCTTGAACAGCGGTTGGCCAAAGATTTATTTGCTGAATCCAGTGTTTCCAAAATGGACAATTCTGATGTTAGTTCTGTTAAGAAATAACTTCAATAATAGTTTTAATATTTTATTTTCAAGTTGAAATTCAGTCAGATTTGTTTCAGCCTCAAAGAGTGTGTATGTAAAATTTTAAAAGTGCTGGCAGTGAGCTGAACTTTTTGTTTCTAAATAAGAACAGGGTTACCACCTTTTCCCAGTTTCTTTGATACTTTGACATCCAGACCTTTGATAATCTAGGAGGGATCCTGGTTAGCTATAGCACATGATACTCCTGTGAGCATGCCTTCCTATGCAAATGAATGAATACAGAGTTCATACCTTCCAACCTCTTCCTGTATTCAGATCTTACACTCTCAATCATATTCCCTTGCCCTAATTTATCTCCCACTGGATTCCATGTCAGATGGTTAGGGACAGTCCCTCTACTTCAAAACCTGCTGAATTTACTTGAGCTAACCAACTGTAAACCTGCTTAGACCGCTTACTCTGCCTCAGCTATTTCTTCCCACAGGAAAACATAATTAAGGCACTCCCATATTTTCCCACCCTCTCTCTCTGCCTGGGGCTAGCCTCAGTGTTCTGTTGTGTGTCCTTGGATGGTATGATGTGGCATGATGCCCTCTTTATGGAAACTGTGAATAATAAATTTTTCAGTGGCAATTATCTTCTGCTCTGTTTACATCACCATACCTGAATAATAATAAATTCTGCATTCTAAAGCAAACCTATTTTGTATAAATTAATCAAGAAAAAACAAACTGCATTATTCCACTGTTTCAGATCAATCAACTGATCCTCATTGCTCTTAAGAGCAATACAAAAGAGTATATGTAAATAAGATATAAAATTATACACTGGGTATCAGTTAAAAGAAAGCTGTGAAATGGAAAATAAAGGACAATTTATTTCAAATGAATCCAAGTGACACCTTAGGATGATTTTTAAAATAACAGCCATTTTTGTCTGAAAGTATTTTGGTGAAAAGAATAAAACATGTGCAAGTGTTGGTCTATATGGGTTTACAGGGTGAATGTGAAAGCTTTATTTCTCATATTAGTTACAGCATAGACTACAGGAGTGCTATGAGGAAATGCTGATGCAGAAATCTGGTTCTCGATGCTGAAGAGAGCAAGATATTTAGACAATGGAAACAGTTAATTAAAATTAAAATTATTATTTGAACAAAGGCACTATGAGATGAACCTAACAATGAATGCTTAAAAATATGTTAAAATGATTTTTTGTGATGAAGCGTCATCTCTAAAAGTATTTATATTATTCATTTGTCATTTTTAAAACCGTTTTAGTGAATAAATTAATATTGAATTAATGACCAATAATAACTGAGGTTCTAAATACATATATAATATAAAGAGACAGTTCTTAAGATCCAGACCATCAGAATAAGATAAACAGAATTCTCATTCAGTTTGTCCATTTATGATGCCTAAAAATACTGCAAATTCATGAATGAGAATGCCCAAGTTGTGACAAAATTACTTACTTTCTTTCAAATGTAGTTTTAATGAGATATGAAATGTTTCCTTCAAAACTATCTCTCCATAAAGATTATTGTGAAAATAAAGCAATTTCTGTGGGTAAAATATTTCAAATACTCCAATATTGCCATAGAGATTTATCTAAAAACAAAGAGAATTGCCTCTATTTCATAGCAATGCATGCATTTTATATCTTGGTTGCCTAATATTTTTTGAAGAATTCTCAAATAACACTAAAGGAAGCAAACTAAATCATTAACATTGGTCTTAAATATTAAGTTAACACACTATCACATTAGTAAGAGTACACTTTAACATTTATTCCTGGCACTCTTTTTTTTTAGCTGGGGACATAACATTTTTCATCATGAGAATCTATAGAAATGACATGAACTATAGAGTTTCAATGCCGTAATATGTCCTGAAGTTTCTCACTTATTAATCCTGACTCTCAAAATTTATTAATTTATTTTGGGAGAGTTATTTAACCTATTTATTTTAGTTTTCTCCTCTACTAAATAAAGATCATAGAGATATCTGTCTCCTAAGTTTCTTGTTAGGTTTAAAGGGAAAATAAAATGTAATGTACCAAATAGCTAATTCTGTTTGAGCTCTGTATTAGACTGTCTGGCATTGCTGTAAAACAATACCTGCTCTGGCATCAGCTTCTAGGGAGACATTAGAAAGCTCACAGTAATGGCAGAAGGCAAAATGGAAGCAGGCACTTCACAAGGCAAAAGCCAGAGAAAGAGAGAGAGAGACTCAGCGGGAGGTGTTCTTCACTTTTAAATGACTAGATCTCATAAGAATTCCCTCACTATTGCAAGGACAGCACCAAGGGTTTGGTGCTAAACCATTCAAAATAAATCTGCTCCTGTGATCCAATCACCTCCCTCCAGGATCCACCTCCAACAATGAGGATTATATTTCAACATTAGTTTTGGGTGAGGACAAATATCCAAACTATATCATTTTTCCCCTAGCCACCAACCTCATGTTCTTTTTACATTGCAAAATCCAATCATGCCTTCCCAATATTCCTCCAAAGTTTTAACTCATTTCAGCATTAACTCAAAAGTCCAAAGTCCAAAGTTTCTTCTAAGACAAGGCATCTCCCTTTCACTTTTGAGCCTGTATAATTAAAAAGAAGTTAATTGCTCCAAAGATACAATGGGGATACTGCTGTGGGAATTCACTCAGAGCAGTGGCAAAAATATTAAGGGAAACATAGTAGAGAAAATTGTAGAACATAGTCTCAAACCCTTTTGGAAAGCCTAAGTGTTTTTTCATAGTTTCAGTAGACATTTCAGTGGAAGGCAGCCTAAATCCCTTTTACATTTAGTTAATAAGTAAAATAAATTGCTAGGGTGTGTGGGAGAGTTTACCTAACTAACTTGTTTACTCATGTGGTCTTAAAACTAACCTTTGAGCCAGATGCCATCTCATGGGGAGGTTGACCAGGGGTATTATCCTCTAAAGGTGTTTGCTTTGTGCTTTAATCTACAACCTCTAGTGGTGTTGGCTGAAGTCTTTGCCAATTAAATTTTACTAAATAAATGCAAGTCTCACTGGCTGGGGAGGGTTGGTGGTTGCAACTGCTTACAGCACTCTCCATGGAATCTGTCAGTAGCGATGGACCTTCAGCTGAACTAGCAAAGCATAATATCTGTGTGCAAGTCAGTGTACTTTATGTATTCATCACTGAGTCAGGGTCTGCAGGACAGACCCCCTCAGGTGGTGACCCTGACAGCGATGCCCAAATGTGGGGTGACCCCTGAGAGTGGACCCAACATGGGACAAAATGAAAGAGCTACATGTCCCTTGCAATTTGAAACCAAACAGAGCAGTCATTACATCTTAAGTCTCCAAAATAGTCTCATTTGACTCCATATCCTGAATCCAGGTCAAACTGGTGCAGGAAGGGGGATACCAAGGCCTTGGGAAGCTCTGCCCCTGTGGCTTTTTCAAGCTGAGATTGTAAGGTTGCAAGTTGCTGGTGGCCCTACTATTCTGGGGTCTAGAGGACAGTGGTCCCCTTCTCACTGCTCCACTAGGCAGTGCCCCAGGGGGACTCTCTATGGAGGCTCCCACTCATTTTCCCTTTACAGTGCCCTAGTAGAGGTTCTCTTTAGGGGCTGCACTGCTGCAACAAGCTCTGCCTAGGCACTCAGGCTTTTTAATACATCTTCTGAAATCTAGGAGGCTCACAAGACTCAATTGTTGCACTGTGTGCACCTGTAGATTTAACATCACATGGAAGCTACTGATATATATGGCTTGCACCCTCTAGAGCTGTGGTCCAACCTGTACCTGGCTGCCTTTGAGTCAAGGCTGAAACCAGAACAGTCAGGATACAGGAGTAGTGTCCCCAGGCTGTGCAGGGCAGTGGGGCCTTGGGACTGGCCACAAATTATTCTTCTTTCTTAAGCTTCTGGGCATGTAATAGGAGGAGCTACTGAAAAGTTCTCTGAAATTTCTTCAAGTCCTTCTTCCCCTTGTCTTGGCTATCAAAACTTGTCTCCTTTTCTAGTTATGTAAATTTTTCTAGCAAGTGCTTGCTCAGCAACTCACTTGAATTCTTCTCCTGAAAATGGGCTTTTCTTTTTTTAAATCACATGACCAGGCTGCAAATTTTCCAACCTTTTATATTCTGCTTCCCCTTTACATATAAGTTCAAACTTTAGGTCATTTCTTTACTCAGGCATTGATAATAGTTTGGTAGAAGCAGTTTTGTTACATCTTAAACACTTTGTTCCTTGGAAATTTATTCTGCCAGATAGCTTAGATAATCACTCTCAAGCTCAAACTTCCCCAGATTCCTAAAGCATGAACAGAATGCAACAATGTTCTTTGCTAAGGCATAACATGAGCTTTATTCTAGTTTCCAATAAGCTCTTCATTTCCATCTGAGACCTCCTCAGCCTGGACTTTTCTGTGCATATTACTATCAGCATTTTGGTCACAACAATGTAACCAGTGTCTAAATAGTTCCTAACTTCCCTCAGCTTCCTACCTTCTTCTGAGTCCTCCAAACTTTTCCATCCTCTGTCCATGATACGATTTGGCTCTGGGATCCCACTCAAATCTCATATCAAAGTTTAATCCCCAGTGTCAGGGGAGGGACCTGGTGGGAGGTGATTGAACCATGGAGGCAAAATTCCCCCGTGTTTTTCTCATGATAATCAGTGAGTTCTCATGAGATCTGATGGCTTAAAAATGTGACACTTCCAACCTCACTCTCTCTCTTTCTCAGGCATGTAATATGTACCTTGTTTCCCCTTTGCCTTCTGCCATGATTGTAAATCTACTGAGTCTTCCCCTGCCGTGTGGAATGGTGGGTCATTAAATCTGTTTTCTATATAAATTATGCATTCTCAGTTTATTTTTTATAGCAGTGTAAACACAAACTAATACAGCCTGTTATTCAGTTCCAAAATTGCCTTCACATTTTCAGTTATCTTTATAAGAATACCCAACTCCTGGTACCAATTTTCTGTATTAGGCTTTTTTTACATTGCTATAAAGAAATATCGGAGACAGAGTAATTTATAAAGAAAGAAGGTTTAATTGGCTCAAGGCTCTGCAGGATTTACAGGAAGCATAGCTCCAGCATCAGCTTCTGGGGCGGCATCAGGAGCTTACAATCATGTTGAAAAGCAAAGCAGGAGCTGGCACATCACATAGTGAAAGCAGACACAAAAGAAAGAGAGAGTCAGGGGGAAGTGCCACACACTTTTTAATGACCAGATCTCTTGAGAATTTACTCGCTATCACGAGGATAGCACCAAGAGGCTGGTGCTAAACCATTCATGAAAATTCTGCCCCTGTGATCTAGTCACCTCCCACCAGGCCTCACCTCCAACATTGGGGATTACCTTCAACATGAGATTTATGTCACCCCGTGCCACCATGTTTCTTTGTTACAGTGAGAGTATGTCAAGACCAGGTAGCAAAAGGAGTCCTAGCTGAAGTCAGTCTAACAGTAGGTCCAAAGGGTTCCCAAAGAACCATACAGTATTTATTTCTCTAGTCTCTGAGTAGATATTGTGTAAGGATAATTTAGCTGCTAATATGAACATCACATTGATTTGCTAACCTATGGAAGAAAAGTCTTAATGGTTGGAAAGTCAAGTGGGAACCCTAAAATTGTGTTCCCTACCCCATGCAAATTGCAAATCAGAAGCAATATTGTATCTCAGTTGGAAGGGTAGAGATAAGTGATGCTACACATGAGACTTAAATAATGCAGAATTGGTTGTCTCAATCTTACCATCATCTAATTCACCATTCTTGCTACAAATAAAGACAGATGGATACTGGCAATTTATGGTGATGTAGAATCAAATTAATCAAGAGATATTACCAAATATAATTGTTGACTGGATTTGGTAACATCAAAACAGAGGAAGTCAAAGATTCTGTATAGGAAAATGCAAATCAAAAACACAATGAGATATAACCTCATACTGGTTAGGAAGACTACTATAAAAGAGAGAGAGAGAGAGAGAAGGGGAGACAGAGAGAGGGAGAGTACCAGAGGGAGAGAGCGAGGGGTACAGAGAAGTGTTGGCAAGGATGTAGAAAAATTAGAACACTTGTATGCTGTTGGTGAAAATGAGAAATAGTGCAGACACTATGGAAAACCATAAGAAACTTTCTCAAAAGGTAAAAGGGATGTAAACCTTGTGTGTGTGTGTGTACATAATTTTAGAATTTTTTTTTCTATTATTGTGAAGAATGTCATTTTCTTTTTTTTTTTTTGAGATTTAGTCTTACTCTGTTGCCCAGGCTGGAGTGCAGTGGCATGATCTTAGATTTTGGACTTACATGGTTCCTATAACCCCTTTGTTTTGTCTCATGTCTCTCATTTCGGGCAGTTGTGTATCCAATATCTGTACCTCCAGTGTATTTAGGAAATAACAAGCTTGCTTTTGAATTAACAGGTTCGTAGGCAGAAAGGACTTGCCTTGTATCAGATGAGACTTTGGACTGTGGACTTTTGAGTTAATGTTGAAATGAGTTAAGACTTTGGGGAACTGTTGGGAAGGCATGACTGGTTTTTAAATGTGAGGACATAAGATGTGTCAGGGGCCAGGGTCAGAATGATACAGTTCGGTTCTATCTCCCCACCCAAATCTCATCTTCAATTGTATTCCATAATTCCAACATGTTGTGGAGGGACCAAGTGGGAGATAATTGAATCATGGGAACTGTTTACCCCATATCTGTTCTCCTAGTAGTGAATAAGTTTCCCGAGATCTGGTGGTTTTATTAGGAAGTTCTGCGTTTGCGTCTTCCTCAGTGTCTCTTTGCCTGCAGCCGTTAATGTTAGACAGACTTGTTGCTCCTTGACTACACCATGATTGTGAGATGTCCCCAGCCACATGGAACTGTAAGTCCAATGAAACCTCTTGTCTTAAATTGCTCAGTCTCTGGCATGTCTTTATCAGCTATGTGAAAATGGAATAATACCATTCTTGGCATGTTCCGTATCTTAGAGCAATGCTTTCAGGTTTTCCCTATTAAGTACAATGCTAACTGTGGGTCTGTCATAGATGGCTTTTACTATATTACGTTCCTTCTATATGCAGTTTTTTGATGGTTTTCACCATGAAGGATGTTTAATGTTATCAAATGCTTTTTCAGCATCAATTGAAATGATCACATGGTTTTTGTCCTTCATTACTTTGATACGATATAACACATTGATATGTCATATGTTTGCATGTGTTGAGCTCTCTTTGCATACCAGGCATAAATACCACTTGGTCATGCTGAATGATATTTTTAATGTATTGCTGAATTTAATTTGCTTGTATTTTGTTGAGGATTTTTGCATCACTATTCATCAGAGCTATTGGCTTGTTGTGTTTGTGTGTCTAACTGGTTTTGGTATCAGTGTAACACTGGCCTCACGGAATGAGTTTGTTAAATATTCCCTCCTCTTCTATTTTTTTAAAATAGTTTGAGTAGGATTTGTATTAGTTCTTCTTTAAATGTTCAGTAGAATTCAGCAATGAAATCCTTGGGTCCGGGGATGTTCCTTGCTGGAAGATTTCTTACGACAGATTTTACCTAGTTACTTGTTATTGTTCTGCTCAGATTTTGGATTTCTTCTTGGTTTAATATTGGTAGGTTGTATGTGTCTAGAAATTTATCCATTTCCTCTAGGTTATGTAATTTATTGCCTAGTAGCCACTAATAGTCTTTTGAATCTCTGCTGTATTAGTTGTAATGTCTCCCTTTTCATTTCTGATTTTATTTATTTGGGTCTTCTCTCTTTTTTTTCTTCGTTAGTCTGAGTAAAGGTTTATCTTTAAAAAAAAAACCCAACATTTTTTCACGGATCTTTTGTAATTTTTATTTTAATTCCATTAGTTTCTGCTCTGATTCTTATTATTTATTTTTTTCCATAATTTTGTCTTTGCTTCGCTCTTGCTTTTCCATTTTTTTAAGATTCACTATTAGGCTATTTATTTGAAATAGGCATTTATTATGTATAGACTTCCCTCTTAGTGCTGCTTTTGCTGTATCCCATTGGTTTTGGTATATTTCCCTTATGATTTGTTTCAAGGAATTTTTCAATTTCTTCTTAATTTTTTCATTGATCCCTCTGGTCATTCGGGAGCATATTGTTTAATTTCCATGTGTTTCTATGGTTTCTGAAATTCTTCCTTCTGACTTCTAGTTTCATTTTGTTGTGGTCAGTGAAGATGCTTGATTTTATTTTAATTTTCTAAATGTTTTAAGACGTGATCTAACATATCATTTATTATTGAGAATAATCCATGTGCTGAGGAGGTGAATATGTACTGCTATTTTTTGTCTCTTCTGTGTATTTTCAATTAGCTTATCTTCAAGCTCATTAATTCTTTCTTCTGCTTGATCGTTCTCCTACTAAGAGACTCTGATGTGTTCTCCAATATGTCATTTGCAGTTTTAATTCTAGAACTTCTGCTTGATTCATTTTAATTATGTCAATCTTTTTGTTAAATATATCTGATAGAAGTCTGAATTTCTTCTTGAATTCTTTGTGTTTCCTAAAAACAGCTATTTTGAATTCTCTGTCTGAAGGGTCACATATTTCTGTTTCTCCAGAATTGGTCCCTGGTGGCCTTATTTGGTTTACTTGGTGAGGTCATGTTTTCGTTGATGATCTTCATGCTTGTAGAAGTTTGTTGGTGTCTGGACACTGAAAAGTTGGGAATTTATCTTAGTCTTGGCAGTCTGTTCATTCAGACTGCAATACAAAGTCCTTCCCTCTCTTCCCCCTATTTCCAAAGGCAAACGAGCCTCTCCTTATGCTCATCATCACCACTGACCCACGAGGGGTTCTTCCAGGCCACCACTGATATTCACTTAAAGCTCAAGGGCCCTTCAGTCTGCTTTTGGTGAATGCCACTAAGACTGGGACTCACCCTTCAGAGTACTGAGCTTCCCTCTGGCCCCAGGCAGGTCCAGAAATGCTGTCTACAAGGTAAGGTCTAGACTCAGGAACCCCAAGAGCTCAAGAACCTGTTACTCTACTTCCTTGTGGCTGAGCTGGTGTATGTAAGGTACAAGACAAAGTCTCCATTATTTTTTCCTCTGCTTTTCTCGAATATAAGGGATCTTTAACCATAGCCATCCTATCCTAGAATGTGCTGAGTCACACCTGATGTCAGCACATCTCAGAGCCCAAGGCCCACAGTGTAGTACCTGCGTATTGCTGCTGGTTATTAAAGGCTCAAGGGAACTTTAGTCAACATGTGATGAATCCTGCCAGGACTGTGTCTTTCCTTCAAGGCAGCAGGTTCCCTTTGGGTCCAGGGTGTGTCTACGAATGTTGTCTATGACTTAAGGCCTGGAATGGGAACTTCATGACTCTGCCTGGTGCCCTTTCTTAATTTGGCTAAGCTGGTATATCTAAGATGCAAGACATCTTTAATCTTTGTTCTCCTTTCCTTAAGCAGAAGGAAAGGAGAACTTTTGTTGCCACGGTTGTGCAGCCTGACATTGGGGGAGGGGTGGCATACAAACTCCCTTCACAACCCTGGTTCACGTGTCCCGAGGTCATGTACCATCCTAGTCCTCTGGCTTTGAGCCCAGCCTAGCACTAGAAGATTCCTAGACATTGTACTATTGTGTTCTAAGCTTCCTTTCAAGTTTACCTAGGACCCCAGACTCTTGGTACCATAGTGGCAAAGATTTCCAGGAAATCTTTGTGTGATTGCTTTGTTGTGATTGCTGAGAAGAATAATTCCACCCTGGAAAAAAAAAAAAGCTAGGGCTTTTCCAAATGCACCCTTCATGCATGGGTGCTTGCTGAGCCCAGGAGGGCTTTCCTCTCCACTATGACAGGGCAGGACTGAGTTCAATGTTAAGTCTCCCATCACTTCACTCTCCCTCCCACAAGGGCACCGACTTTATGCATCACAGGCCTTTGCTGATGGATAGGGGAGGGGTGGTGTCAGCAATTTAAGAATGTCTCTCCAACCTTCTGCAATGCCTCTTTAAGCAATATGAAGTTAAGGAGTGGTGTGGGGGATAGCGGTGTGGGGGATAGGCTTCTATTCTGCCATCTGTTTCCCTCCCCCCATGCCAACTAATAACAACTGGCTGAGTCATTGACTGCATGCATAACCCAAAAATATCATTGCATTTGCCCGAAAACAGATGTAAACCTTGAGGAAGCAAATATCCAGTTATTATATGGGCATGGAATTCTTTATTGAAGATAGATGAATCTGAACAGCACATTCCTATTTTTGCCATGGATAGCTTAATGTTTTGAGAATTCTAGTAATTATTTAGTTTTAATTGATAGGCCAGGTATTTCAAATATATATTTTCCAATATTTTTTTCAAATGTAACTCGTTTCAAACAAATAAAACATGTACCAGTATTTTACCTCTATGAATAAACTCAGGGGCATTAATTTATGTAAAGTATTATATTTGTCATTTACAAATCCAAAAATCATGTATTCTTGAATGAATACTTGTGGAAAAATGTTGTAATTATGTGTAGTTATTTTCTGGTGCTCCTCTTTTTAAACTGTTTAGTGGTTTACCAATACATTTGGGAATATTCAAACAGGATTGCCAACCTGTTTCTGCTTTGTCAAATACAAAATGACATAGGCTATTTTGTGATCCTTTTTGTACTACTAATCAAATAATTACCATTTTTCTTAATTAATTTTCCCTTAGGATATATTTTTTTTTTGAGATGGAGTCTTGCTATGTTGCCCAGGCTAGAATGCAGTGTTGAGATCTTGGCTCACTGCAGCCTCTGCCTCCTGGGTACAAGCGATTCTCCTGCCTCAGCCTCCTGAGTAGCTGAAAATACAGGTGCACACCACCATACCCAGCTAATTTTTGTATTTTTAGTACAGACGAGATTTTGCCATGTTGGTCAGGCTGGTCTGGAACTCCTGACCTGAGGTGATCCACCCGTCTAGGTCTCCCAAAGTGCTGGGATTACAGATGTGAGCCACCATGCCCAACCTGGATTTGGTTAATTTCTATTGCATGCAATGTATATAAATATATATTGCAACAGTTTTTATGACTAGAGTTTACTACAACCCCAAATTTTTAATTTATTTTGCTTTTAAATCTTTGACAAATGATCTGAATATGCTGTTTAAAATATTGTCAGATGTAGAGGCACGTATATATATATATGTATATGTATATACATATATACGTATATATATATACACGTATACATATATACGTATATATATATACGTATATATATATATACGTATACATATATATATATACGTATATATATATATACGTATATATATATACGTATATATATATATATATACGTATACATATATATATACACGTATATATATATATACTGCTTTAAGTTTTTCTTTCTGGGAAAGTTATTTTATCATGTTGTCAGATGACCATCACAGACATATTTCTATGCCACCAAGCATTAATAATTTGATTCTAAGCAATTCAAAAGTTTCTTCATTTTAAGACTTGGACAAAATTAGTTAAAACGAATTAGAATAAAGATCCCTTCCACTTTGTAATTTAGCATTTACAATGCTTCCATTTTTCCTGCACTAGGAATTATTTCCCATTTAAATAAATACACAACGTGTGTGCCTCTTTGACTCCACTCACTCTTTCCTCTCTGTAAAAATTCTGAAAAAAACATAGGCAAAGTTTTCTGGACATTGGCCTAAGCAAATAATTCATGATGAAATATTGGAAAGCGTCATGAAAGCATGAAGCCATGATAGTTTTATGGAAAATTTTGTTGTTCTGACATAAGTAATTAAAAGTTCTAGATTTTTTTCTATTTGATAACTCAGTGTTACCATGACAGTACCTTTGTATTTTTTTTTCCTGAAAGTAAGGTTCACAAAAATCTCTGTTCTCTATTGTTAGTAATAAATATGTTGGACATTGTTTTCCAAGTGATCTTTTTCTGACTGGCAGTCACAAAGAGCCCATCAATAGATATAATAGATGTTTCCTTATCAAATAAGCATATTGTATCCGTAGGTATCTCCAACCTCAGCTATCCCCCATGCCTCAAATATTTTCTTCCCATGACCCACAGGATCACTAAGAATAGACGCAAAGTTGACTTTTGTGTTCCTAACTATCATCATGGCATACAATCCCATGGCTCTTCATGTTTATCACCCAAACTGTCCCCTATAAAATAAATACATGCTAACTTTTTTGTGGTTGACTTGTTTTAGCTCTTATCTCCATCAAACAAGAAACCCCTCTTTTGTAACACTGACTGATGCCGTCTCTGACGTTCATAGCTAGTCCTACCAATTTTGAGAACTAACATATTAGAGAAACCTGAGAACTGCCTGATGGGAAATATATTCTCAATCGTATGCATGTAAATCTACTTCATAGGTATCCTTAATATCCTAATCCTTGTGCTACACCTAATGGATTAAAAGAAGCTTAAGGAACTGCCTAAACCATAAAGGAGTTCTCATATTAAGAGAAAAAACATTAATACAAAATAATTTCAATAAACTGTTATAAATGTAATGTGTAAAAGGTTTCAGAGGATATAGTGATAGCACAAAAAAGTGATATATATTATTATGGGAGAATACTGGAATTGTTTAAAGGAAAGCCAAAGTGAAGAATTCATATTTAAATTGAGATTAGTAAATCCATGTCCTTCAATAATGAATGTGAGTATATTTAGACAAAAAAAAAAAAAAGATGCATCTAACAGCATGACTTGTTAGGAAGTTATATATAACTCACAATTGCTGGCCTATAGGAAGTAAAAGATTAGTGGTGGAAACTGAATCTGAACAGGCAGGCAATGACGTAACTGCCTGGGCCTGCTATGCATGATAAGGAGATTGAACTTCCTAAATGTAAGAGGGTGGTAAATAACAACTACCATGTTTTATTCCCTAAAATGTATCCACTAAATAAATTTCATTTCATTTAATCTTTTTTCTTTTACTTTTTTTTTTACTTTTATTTTAAGATCATGGGTACGTGTACAGGTTTGTTATATTGGTAAAGTTGTGTCACGAGGGTTTAACGGATTATTTCATCACTCATGTCTTAAGCCTAGTATCCATTCGTTATCTTTCCTGATTCTGTTTCTCCTCCTACCTTCCACTTTCAGCCAATCCCCAGTATTTGTTGTTCCCCTTTGTTTCCATATGTTCTCATCATTTAGCTCCCACTTATAAGTGAGAACATGTAGTATTTGGATTTCTATCTCTACATTAGTTTGCTAAGGATAATGGCCTCCAGCCTCTTTTATGTCCCTGAAAAGGACTTTATCTCATTATTTTTTTGTGTCTACAGAGTACCTACTCCATGGTGCATATGTTCCACATTTTTTAATCCACTCCACCATTAATGGGCATTTAGATTGATTCCAAATTTTTGCTATTGTGAATAGTGCTTTAATGAACGTAAATGGGCATGCATGTGCCTTTATGATAGAACAGTTTACAAAAGTCAACTCAAGATGAATTAAAGACTTAAATGTAAAACCCAAAACCCTGAAAACCCTGGAAGACAATGTAGGCAATACCATTCTGGAAATAGGAATGGGCAAAGATTCCATGACAAAGATGCTCCAAGCAATTGTAACGAAATTAAAAAAAAATAACTAATGGATCTATTTAAACAAAAAAGCTTCTGCACAGCAAAAGAAACTATCAATAAACAATGTACAGAATGGTAGAAAATTTTTGCAAACTATTCATCTGACAAAGGTCTAATATCCATCAGCTATAAGAAACTGAAGAACAAATTTAAAAGAAAAAAACAAACAACCCCATTAAAAACTGGAAAAGGATTTGGACAGGCACTTTTCAAAAAAGACATACATGTGTCTACCAAGCATATATAAAAAAAAAGTTCAACATTTAATCTTTACAAAGATCATGCAAAACAAATATCTCCATTTGGAGATTTGTTTAAAAAAGAAAGTTGAGGAAAAAAAGCTTTGAAACTACTAAATGTAGAGATAATAATTTAATCAAATTCTAATTGTTTTAAGAGTCTTCCTGCTTCCAAATTAAGAACTTTAAACTAGCATCATGGTGCAGGTACTGATATCAATATATCTGTGTTATGTAAATTGATCTGGCCATATGGAAAAAGAAAAGAACTTGAGATATTTCAAGCAAAAGATGCTAATTATGTGAACGAAGGCTGGAGAGTATATGGGGCAAGGAGAAGACACTTTGATATTTTATGATGCACAGTCTATGAGAACTGCTATAATGGAACTATTTACAAATTTCAATGGAAATATGTGAAAAAGAAAAGCAGAAAAATACCCTAAGACTTCTTAGAATGGGAAAGAATATTTTTAAGTCTGTATTTAAGACAGAGTGATGCATAGGTATTTGTCAAGTGAGTGAGTAGAGTGATATCATTCTACACAGAAAACATCTTCAATGTCTGTCCAATAATAGTAAATTCTGATACATTAAGACTGTGTGTGGAGTTCCATATGTGAATAACAACTGTATGTTAATGTAACTTACTTGCATTGTTAAACAAGTAAACATTTGCCTTGAAATATATGTTTCTGGTTTGCTTTACTGAATTTGTCACATTCTTAGGAGGCTATATGAATATAATGTTAACATCTGTATTTCAAAAAGCGCCATTTTACTTTTGTGAGTATTTGAAAGACTGATTTTTTAAAATATGTGCTCGCTGTTATTCCTATAAAAGTCTTGGCAAAATATGTATGAAGTATTCTGCACTGGAAATCATAACTGCAAAACATTCCTATTTGCCTGAAAGCAAAAATCAGTTTTTATTTTGTTTTATATCTAGAAGTAGAAAATATTTGTAATTGAAAGTTTAGCTTGACATTTCCTAAAGAAAGTAAAAGAAAGTTCAATTTTCCTAATATTTTATTCCCACGGATATGGCCAGCCTTATTATTAGTGTGGAGTCTTATTTATGAGAAAACACGGACAGGAAAATTCCAAAGACTCAAAAAAGAAGACAAAGAAAGGGATTAGGAGAATTTGAATACTTATAAAATATAAGTATTTGTTTTAAATTTATAAGTATTCTGATTTGAATACTTATATATTTTACAACTGTTTATCTGAGTAATGAAAGGAAGAAGATTTAGTGTATCTGTCTTAACTTCTATTGGTTGAGGATGGTCTTGGGATGGCAGGGGTGGCTGCGTGTGGGAAACAACAACAATAAGAAACAAAGAACAGATTCCTGTTAATTCCTACTTTTCCCTCTGATTTGGAGAACAGGAGGTACTATATAGTTAAAGAAGACAAAAATTAAAAACAAAATGTGTAAATATGAAGCAGGATATAAAGCATTTCTTAAAAAGGAAAATTACTTTTACTTGGAAGAAATAAATTGATTACATATAAAACACAGCTATATCATGTGTTAACCAAAATAATTATTGTGGCTATTCTGTTTGTACTTTCGATAACTTGAATAAAGTCAAAAAACCATCAAAACTGGATAACACATATCATAAAGATAAAGACGGAAGGGTTTCTATGTGAAATTTCATCCCCCGCGCTAGCGCAGCACTGGATGAAATAGTCGTGTCCCACGTGTCATGTCTGGGTTCCATAAAATCAGAGCATGAGAAAAGGGTGCACCTAAAGACCATTTATTTGGAAATAAATGACAATTCATTTATTAGCATGCATGAATAACTCGGAAGAATGTGAAATGGGAAAAGAGGGAAGAAGAATTAGAAAAAGCCAATTAAGGATTAAAATAAACTTGTCTATCACTGTGGATAATGGGTGATCAAGCCTATTGATGATGTCTAAGTAGACTTATAAAATAGATTTTACAGCTATTTATCTGAGTAATGAAAGGAAGAAGCTTTAGTGTGTTTGTCTTAACTTCTATTGGTTAACAATGGTCTTGGGGTGGCAGAGATGGGAAGATATTAATCCACCTTACCTCTATTTTAAGTGTGGTGCAACTGAGTGGGCTCCAGCAGGCATCACACATTTGGGATCATAAAATCTCTAAGGATAGAAGGAAGAGGTTTATGTCACATGTTTGAAGTGAGGCAATGTAAACCCCAAATGGGACAATGCCTAGACAGAGCTATTGTTAAAACCTGAGGCTGAAATCAGATAAGGTCTCAGTCAGTTGAGGCCAAGATGATGTGAAGCAATGCAGAAGTGTCCATTAGAACCCACTCCTTTGCAGTACTCAGTTCTGCTCCTACCCCAAATCTACCATCAACACCTACCCAAATTAATGAAATCCCTGCATTGTGGGATATCAATAAACTCTGTGGAAGATAAAATTCAGAGAACCAATGGAACAAATTATATTTATTCTCAGTGTATAAAACCTAACCAATATTACCTGAATTATTGTGTTAGCTGCATTTTTCAAATTTGTTGTTTTTAAATAATAGGTGTAATTTTATTTTGCAATTATTATACTTTCTCTGTTTCAAATATTTTATATATATATATATACATAATATACATATTAGTGTCTTCTTAATAAGGACAATTTTAATTGCTAATTTTTTAACGATTTATTTTATTTTGTATGTCTGTATCTATGCAGTATGATTTCTGGCCTTTTATTTTTGTTAAAACTTTATTGACTTTATAACAAGACATTTATTTATTAAAAACATTGCCAACTATACATACATATCTAATGGAATGCTAGATTATGGAGACAAATCACAAACTGTATGTCACAGATTAATAGATCAGTTCTGTGGACAAAGCTTTAGGATGTGTCACTTTTTAAAATCACCGTTTTCCTTTTCAAAACGTTTTTTAATTTTTTTAAACTTTTATTTTAGAATCAGGGTGTACATGTGCAAGTTTGTTACAAAGGTATATAATGTGAACAATGGACCTGGGGGATACAAATAAGGGAAGGAAGGAAGGAAGTGTCACATTTGGTGTTTTGAGTTTTGTTTTTGGTTTTTAAATCAGCATCTCACTCTTTCAGTCAGGCTGGAGCGCAATGGTGTGAACACAGATCACTGCAGCTTTGACCTCCTGGGTTTGGAAGATCCTCCCATCTCAGCCTCCCAAGTTGCTGGTACCCCAGGTACATGCCACTACACCCAGCTATTTCCTTCTTTCTCTTTCTCTCTCTCTTTCTCTCTCTCTCTTTCTCTCTCTCTCTTTCTTCTTTTTTTTTAGAAATGAGGTTTTGCTATGTTTTCCAGACTTGTCTTGAACTCCTGAGATCAATGATCCACCCAGCTTAGCTCCCCAGAATGCCAGGAGCACAGACATGAACTACTGCAATAGGCCTGTCATATTTTTCGAGATGGAGTTTCGCTCTTGTTACCCAGGCTGGAGTGCAATGGTGCGATCTTGGCTCACTGCAACCTCCACCTCCTGGGTTCAAGCAATTCTCCTGCCTCAGCCTCCTGAGTAGCTGAAACTACAGGTGTGTGCCACCATGTGAAGCTAATTTTTGTATATTTAGTAGAGACGGGGTTTCACCATGTTGGCCAGGATGGTCTCGATCTTTTAACCTTGTGATCCACCTACCTCGGCCTCCCAAAGTGCTGGGATTATAGGTGTGGGGGCCCTGTCACATTTTTAATAGTAAATCTCAGAACCACAAAGATAATATTTCTTGGAAGCTACCTTTCAGGTTCTGAAAGGATCATGGTGTTCTCTGCTGAGGCTTGTAGACACCCACAGTATTAATGCTAGATTGAATGATCGGGTATTTGACGAATGCCTGTATGCTTGCAGTATAGCAGAGTTTTTCAGAATAATTTGTTATATTAGCTCAGTAAGTAGCTAACACACTTAGCAAATATTTAAATCATACTTTACCAAGTTGTTAAATGATTTATACATTTATATTAATATATTTCATGTTTATAGAGCACTTAATACACTTTTCATATAGTATTTTATTTAATTATCTCAACAAATGCAAGTGATGGCAATATTTTCCCAGCTTTATATTAAATTTTAAAAAAAGGAAGCTCAGCTCTGTGAAGGGACCTTTCCAAATTCCACCAGCAGGAAAGTATTACAGGTGGATGTCAACACAAGATATATGACCTAAGGTTTGTGCTCACTTATATTTTGCATAGATACTTGTTTACAGCAAAATCAATTACATATTTTTACTGCAATGCGATAAAACATTTTTTCATATAAAGTATATGTTTTTATTATGTTACATTTCCAGTACATCAGTTAGGTAGTGGAAATAGCCTCAATATATGTGCTAAGCATATTATATATAACTCTCTTTTCTCAATCATATTTTCCACCTTTTAAAGATATGAAACACAAAACTCAAAAAGTAAATTGCTCAGAATTATAATAGAAAGAAAAGTCCCACGTTTTATCTTTTATCACTCTGGCAATATGAGGAGATTCTATATTAGGTGTAGCTATTCCATGCACTACCTTTTGCCTCCATGCTTTGAGGAGTGGAATAAAAACACAGGTGAGATGGATAACCATCCAGCAGGACAGTGAGCATGAAGCAGGAGCTACCAAGTCTCAGTACCAAATCTGTATGAGGAGAGTAATTCTACCCTATCACACATCTATAACTTCTAACTATGTTACATCTTACTCTGCTTCATTTTCCTTTTCAGAATTGTCCTTGATATCCCTCAGCATGTTTTCAAATCTTATGGCCATGACCCAAAGGGATTATGTAGTATACGTTTTCTTTTTTTCTTAGTATATTTTAAGTCCTGGAGTACATGTGCATATCGTGCGGGATTGTTACATGGATATACACATGCCATAGTGGTTTGGTGCATCCATCCCCCGTCACCTACATTAGGTATTTCTCCTAATGTTATCCCTCCCCAATCTTCCCACCCCTCCTATTCTTCCCCTATCTCTCATCCCACAACAGACCCCAGTGTGTGATTTTCCCCTCCCTGTGTCCACGTGTTCTCATTGTTCAACACTCACTTATGAGTGAGAACATGCAGTGTTTGGTTTTCTGTTCTTGTGTCAGTTTACTGAGATTGATGGTTTCCAGCTTTATCCATGTCCCTGCAAAGGACATTAACTCATCTTTTTGATGGCTGCATAGTATTCCATGGTATATATGTGCCACATTGTCTTTATCAGTCTATCTTTGATGGGCATTTGGGTTGGTTCCAAGTCTTTGCTATAGTAAACAGTGATGCAATGAACATACATGTGCATGTGTCTTTATAATACAACAATTTATAATCCTTTGGGTATATACCCAGTAATGGGATTGCTGGGTCAAATGGTGTTTCTATGTCTAGATCCTTGAGGAATCACCACACTGTCTTCCACAATGGTTGAACTAATTTACACTGCCACCAACAGTGTAAAGGAGTTCCTATTTCTCCATATCCTCTCCAGCATCTGTTTTCTCCAGATTTTTTTAATGATCACCATTCCAACTGGCATGAGGTGGTATCTCAAAGTGGTTTTGATTTGCTTTTCTCTAAAGACCAGTGATGATGAGCATTTTTTCACATGTTTGTTGGCCACATAGATGTCTTCTTTTGAAAACTGTCTGTTCATATCCTTTGCCCACTTATTGATTAGGTTGTTTGTTTTTTTCTTGTAAATTTGTTTAAGTTCTTTGTAGATTCTGTATATTAGCCCTTTGTCAGATAGGTAGCTTGCAAAAATTTTTTTCCCATTCTGTTGGTTGCCAAAAGCCAGGACAAGAGACAAAGCTCTGATTGAGAAATACAGTTTATTTTCTGATATCATGGTTTACAATAATGTTATGTTGAGCATTATATATAAAATGCTGATTTTTCTGACTTTTTTTAAAATTAAGAAGTGACAAAAACCTACCAGTTAAAAAGAACTTGATACTTGTTTTATCCAGTTCCAAATCAATGGTCTGGGTTACTCAGTTAACTATGAGCAAAACCACAATCACCTCATAGTAATTCAATGCAGCAGAGCAATTTGTGTTCAGTGGCATTAAACAATTAATCTATTGGAAACATTTCTTTTGATTGGCTTTTTATTGCTCCAATTTAAAAGCCATGAGTGCTTTTGTCATTGCTATTTATGAGACTAGTCAGCCCTATACACTCTTCATCTGCACGAGGCAAAATAATTTAAAACTGGACTCAGGAAACTCTTTCTGTAAAAGGTCAGAGAGTAAATACTTTTTGGCTTGGAGGGCCACACAGTTTCTTTCACAACTACTACACTCCAGTGTTGTGGAACCGAAAACGTGACTAGTGCATAAATATCTGTGGCTCTTACAATAAAACTTTATTCCATTAAACATTTTGTGCACCCTGAAATTTGAATTTTGTAATTTTCATATGTAGCAAAATATTATCTTTCTTTTGATTTTTAAATTGTTAATGCAATGTAAAAACTATTTGTATCTTGTGAGCAGTACTACTGCATGTAGTTGACAAGCTTTGGCCCACAGGTCATAGTTTGCTGACCCTTAAATTAAAGAATAGCATAAAGAAAGGAGACAAATGGAAACATGATTAAAAGTGACAACTGCTCAATATTAACAGTTGTTAATATAAGAAACATTTGTAATAAAAATAAGATAAGAAATAAATAAAATAAGAAACATTTCTAATACAATTAAGAAACCATTGGAAGACTGATTTGCTATCTAAAAAAGATCAAATAGGTAATGTGAGCACATTTATACAAGCTGTAGGTATTTTATCCGTTTTATCACTGACAATATTTATAAATTTAAGAAGGGGCATCAAGTATTTACATTCTTATTAATCCTTCTTATTTATAAGAATGGTGCTCAGATCCAACTAGAAAATGTTAGAAAAATGAGATCATGAATGCTTCATAAGTGAAAATTTTGTCTATATTTGTCTTTATAATACATAAAATTGTAAATTGATTATTTGTACAATATTTACATGGGTAAGAAATGGGTATCATTTTGGAGATACAGGATAAAAGAAGCACTATTTAAACAAACAGTCCACCTCTGTAAATTCTCATTAAATTAGGAAGCAAATATGTCTACGATGAGCATAATAGATATATATATATTTGAATATTCATTAAGTTGATTATTTTTTAGGAAACTTAAAACTTGTTCTGATAAACTGTTTAAAAGCAAACTTCATCTTTTGGCAAAATGACATCATAACACATCAAAAATTATAATAAAAGTCACACATTTGTCATGTTTAGAAGCAGATATTTCATACAAACTGCAAAAAAGCAATACGCAGATGTATCCATTGAATGAAAAGTAAGCTTGATATAGCATAAAGCCTGAACAAATGTCAAACCCTTTGAGGAATTTTATTTTTATAAAAAATTTTATGTACTTCCAGATTTTCAATATATTTTACTTTGATTTGTGATACTGTCACTTGTTTTCAACTTATTTTTCCTATTCCCCACAACATTGTGCATTTTTGAGCCAAATAAACTGTAAAGTTTGAAAAACAAAAATAAATTTTTTGATTGTAATACAGAACACCTCTGAAACAGCAGATGTCTATATTTTCTGTAGCATCTAAAAATCTCTTTTGGTTTTATTTTCAGTTAATTTTTCAGTTATGGAGATTACATTGTTTACATTGTCGTGAAAAGTGTAAAATTTTTTAAAATTCGTAAATTAAAAGCTGTGCCAGTAAAGAAGACAAGGAGGAGGAGAAGAAGAAACTAAAGATTAAGTAACAGGATTATTTATAAAAAGTATCTGAATCTTGGTATCAGTCTTTCCTACTTTATATGTCAATTATGATTTCTCATAATTATCTCAAAGATGTTTCTCTATGTAATCACATTCATTTTTTCAATCCCTGTGAAAGCAATAAATTACTTTGCATCATTCCCAGGACATATGAAATATATGAGCACAGCAAATATCTTAGAATATAAATAATTTAAGAATGAATTTTTGTGGTTACCTTTAATTTTAAATCTTTAAGTATTTAATATGTTTTATTTAATATATTTCCTTAGATGTGGAATTTTGCTCAAAACGTAATTTCATAAAACTGACTATTACAAGAAAATTTATGCAATGAATGTTTAATTCCCAAAGTTTCTTAAGTTTATCTGTGATAATATTCCTTCAAATATTTTATCAAAAAATCATTTGTAACAAATTGAATCACATAAAGCCTGTAGCATTTATAATCTCATAAATCTATAGCACTTATAAAATTCTTATTTTTAATTTTTAAGATATTTAATAGATAAAACTTCTTAAAATTCACAGAATACTTTAAAATATCTTATACATACTACAGTGTTTTTTCATTTGATTTATTTTTTCTCTTTTGTCCTAGTTCAGTAAGTTGTCTTTTCTTCTTATGCAGTAAGCATAAGTTTAAATAATATTGAAATATTTTATTGCAATTTTACATAAAAATCAAGGGTCACTAAATTAGAAGTCAGAGTCCATGAGAATAAATTTTTTCATTTTTTTATTTACAGAGGTAAACTTTTCTAAATTGCTAAATTAGTTCCCTTCCTCGAAAACTTTTTTGCAGAATGAGAAAAATAAATAAATAAAACTATTTGGCTTAGTGACTTCTTATGAAGGCAGGAGAGGTAGAGACAGAATTTCTTTTGGCCATATTTTTGGAAAATGCTTCATTTTAACACTTTTCAGACCACCGGCTAGTACTATGTTCTTCTTTTCGGTAAAGTGTGTGGTGATTTTAGATGACTGATGATCCGCATGCCTTTTTCTCTCCATTTGAGCTACACAGAATGACTGTGATATTGTACTGGGGAAAAAAAACTTGGTATCACACAATCATCACTCTGTCACTTTAAGACAACTTGGTACAACAATTAGATACATTGTATATTATCTCACGCATATAAATTACTTATAAACTGACAAGACTTTTATGATTCATTTTAAAATTTAGAAACAAGTTGTTTTAATTTACTGGCTTCTGTGTTTGGATTTCTTAGGCTGAGACATAGCAAGATTTTCTACTGAAATTAAATTGTAAGTTAAGATTATAATTATGAACTCTACCTTAGAGGCAAAATATTATTTCTGATAAGTATAGATATTTTGAAAAAGTTATCTTTCCTTTATAAAATTTATAAATTTTTAGTAAATAAATATCTGAATGTTCTCAGAATTGGAACATATACCTTTGATAAAGTATCTGTTACTGTGTTACTGCATATCACTTCAATATAATTTAAGGTCATTAGTTTAGATAGCTTATAGCAAAGATTGATAACCCTTAGTCTTTCTTAAGCTGCTTTATTGAAGACCATCAAGATTTAATTTTTAAAATCCTTACCACTTGGTATATAAATGACTTATGAATCCCTTTCTTTTCTAACTTTTCTGATTAATTGGAATGTCATTTGAGAGGGCAGGGAACAGAAGAGTTGGGAAAAAAAAACTCTTGCAGGCTAATGCTTACAAATATTATTTTTATCAATGTCAACTCCCAGATAATGCCATCTGCGCTAATCTCTAACCCTCTCCGCTGTAGTGCTTTAAGTTGTCTTTCACTTTGATTTATCAGACAGCTGACCCTAGCCTAACCCTGTCAGCTTTAGTTCAGAGGAACTCTCAGAAAAGATAGTCCTCTGATCTGACAAATTGATTGGCTACAAGGAAGTTTAACTGGAAAGGGATCTCCCTAACAAGTGATAAAATCCATTTTTATTCCCAGCTTACAGCTTTGGGTATGTGGACAGAATTTATAAAATGTCCAGGAGAAGAGGAAAGCATTATGAGCAATTTGGAAAGCTAAATATAGGGGATGCAATAAAAGGCCCACAGATTTCTGTTTAATGATAGGTCTGAGGGTTTCAGCAACTATATTTTATTTAAGCACATTACGTGGAGGCTAATTGAAAATGATCATCCTAATTAGAAAACAAATATTGAAATTCTCTTAGTGTTTCCCGGCTGACGTTAACTGGAGCATAATGATTAGATGTAATAAATTACAATCTATAGAAAAGCTATTAATCAGATTAAGAAACAGTTGACACAATATCCTTTCTCTGATGAAGCTGATGAGTAACTTCTGACTACAGCAGTTTTATTCTTGTCACATAATTTTGCTATTCTCAATCAATACTCTAGTACATTTTTATTCAAAAGGTGTATGACATTTATGGTTGCATTTCCCTCAGGTTTTAAGAAAAAAAAATGGAGTTTAAATTTAAAAAAATTGAAAAAGTATTAAAAAGCCAATATCAAATCTGAAACATCCATTCTCTAAACTATATCACTATTTTAATTGTATCACCCTGCAAAAAATAGGGCTCTTTCTACTTTTCTTTTATTGATATTTCTTTCCTGCCTTCCTTCTACTTTATCTTTCTTCCCCTTACCCATAGCACTCTTTCATTTTTTTTCTGTATTGTCAATTCATAAAATGTATGTACTAAATGAACATCAGCCTATATAACTTATTCTCAGGGATAGTTACGATGACTCACCTCCTTCATAATGTATTCCCAAAACAAACCAAAATCAACGATACAGAAACCAAATTCATGTTTTGATGGAAAGAGCTATATCACTGATTCAACACTGGGAGGCAATAGAATATATATATCATCAGTCTTCATTTATGCCAGAGGCAAGGAAGTCATCTTGACATGAAACAGTTAAAAATTATCCATGATGATAATATCAAAATTGAGAGTCCAGCTGTGCAGCAGCAAGGGTTACACCAAAGCAGTGCTAACTCTACTCCCAGAGAAATCCTGTGGCCATCTGAATAGCCATGCTAGGGATGACATGACTTTGTAGGTTTCCTCAGTACCTACCCTTTATTGATTTCTGCTTTTATTCTAACTTGATCTTCTCACCTTCCTGGCAATCACGTTAGCCACATGGTAACATTCTGTTTCATTTTACATCTGCCAAAGTTATCCTGAGTAGGTTTGCATGATATGTAGTTTTCTTATAAGCTGTTGTTGGATAAGGGAGATAAAGACTTTAAATTGACAGACCCTAATTTTAAAGTTAGGTATCTGGGATGATATCGGAGGCATTTTCCAAGAATGAACACAGGTCTATTACTTGGAAGGACACAATTATCCTTTCAATGATGTTATTAATTGAATTTCTGAGCAGTTTAATAAACATTATAAATAAACAACTAATAAACCCTCTATTTATGGTACCTATCATTGTCATGCATAATTTTTTGATAACATTTTACAGATTGGCAATGACTAATATATGTAATTGCATATCTTATTCAAGTCAGATATGAAAGTCTAGAATAAGGAAAAAATTGACTAGAACCCTTTTAATTTATATTCTAATATATAACAATGTATTAATATTAACTCAATTCTGTTTATAAAATATTTTTTTACTTTAACTTATTTTAACATGCTTTCTTCTATATTTTCTAAATGTTCACTAATTTTTAAAAAGTATATTTATAACTATTTCCATCTTTATTAAGTAAATTACTAAGTCTAGGAAACTGCTAAGTGTAGTAACATACATCCTTCATATTTTTAATATTTTATTATCTAATATGTTACTCACAATTTTTTTTTGTTAAGGGTGATGCTAGATATTGGTTTAATAAAAGGAAAATAAAAGGAATTTGACAAAAATAAAACATGCAAAAGGAAATAAAATCTCATGAATAATGTGACTTACAAGTAAGTAAAGTTAAATTATATTTAATATTTTAAAGTATACTACTTGCATATTTTAAAACGATGCAAAGAAAATATGTCTAATAGAATATGACCCCTTAATATACTTTGTATATTAAAAGTCAGGTTAGATTTTGTCTTTTTCTTTGCTGTATTAGATGGAGTTATTTAGTCCAATATTCAGATATTAAGAGCCGGTAAGAAGGATAAAACTGAGGCAGTAAACCAAGAGTGCTTATCTTGCTGAGAGTCCTTGTCTGCTGAGTATCCCCACTTCATGTGGGTGGAAATTTCACGCAGGACCTATTTGACCTTACTTACTGTGCGGGTGGAAGCTGCCATTGTACACCTCCAACATCTAGAAGTATCTGAAGTCTGCGTGCTCACTCTCAAAACAATGACAAAAGCAAAGGATCCTTAGACATATAGCATATGGGGAGAATGTACTTTGGAATTAAAAAAAAAATTAGAATACTTCAAGCTGATAAGGTAAGAAACGGTCAATTCTGTTGGGTGTATGCAATGTTTTAGAAACAAGGGTTGTTTTAAATATGTTTGTTTGTTTTAAATAATAATGAAAAAAGTTTCTGAAAAAGTAAACTTCAATTGTCAGGGCAATTTATTACTAGGAATAACACTTTTATTTTAATGAGGAGCAATTGTGTTTATATTCAGCTATAACTTATTTCCGTCTTTGGGACAACCTGACTGAACATTTGAATGGCTCCTTTTTGATTGATTTCTCAGCTCTTGCTTCTTCCTTAAACCCACTGTATACCTGATATTTCTAGTTAATGGTTTCTTCCATTTCTCCTTTTACATGAAATAATCGTGGCCATTTCTTCCTAACACCCTTTGTCTTCTGTCTCTCAATTTCACAATTGTTCTAGGTAAAAATAACAATAGTCATAGTCATAATAATAAAAAGAGTGAATATTCCCTTTATCTTGTTTTAATTTAGCATTTAGCTTAGTTCAACAAACACTGATATTCTCCAAGAAACTGTCTGACCAGTAAAGTCTTTTTGTTTATAGATCCAACTAGGGACATTTAAGTATGCCAGTCTTAACAAAAGGGTCAAATAATGTTATTGAAAAATGCTACAAAATTCCAAAATAAAGTATTATACTTACCTCTTGGAATTTTTGATGAGGCTACATGTCACGTTGCATTTCTACATGTAGCAAGGTATAGAGTATCTCTACACATAGTAAGAAAGTGAAAAGATTTTTCATTGACAAACTTTTTTCGAAAATGTCTTTTTACATAATTATAAAAATGATTTTTTAAAAAACCTTCTGCACATAAATCATTATAAAAGTAGCTTGAACTACTTAACTCTAATAGAATTTTATTAAATTTGAAAATATTTTAGCATATATTTGTATGAAGATAAAATTTGTATTTCTTTTAATGAAAAATTGAATCACCCATTTTTTAAAAGTATCTATTAACCACTGTAAAAGTGCAGGCCTCAAAAGCACAGACTAGGCACCAAAATTAAAGGTAAATTTTAAAACATCTTTGGTATCCAACTGATATTTATAAGAACTTGCATTTTTGCATGTTTTAAAATAATGTTTGCATTTTTAAGCTACATATTTTTGTTTCAATCTGCTTTTAGTGCTATGATGTATCATGTTGAATCACTCAGTCATGCTGGTTTTGATCCACATGGCTTTCAAGCCAGTTAAGGTTATTTTCAGCACAGCATGAAAAAAGAATTTTCACTTTAATCCAAACCATTTACTTCATGTAATGTCAATGTGTACATGACAGAGTTAGCAGAGATTTTGCCAAGTATGCTATGATACACAATGAACAAAAGGCAAAGTACAAAATTATTCTGTTTTTAAGTTAAAATTATTCCACCTCAGAACATGTTTTGAAGTAATAATTCCTGAAAAAAATTTAACCGTAGTTGCATATAAAAATTTCCTACAGGTTTGATATTTGTATTGCTACAAATAGAAGAGTGTTTAAACAGAAATGGCATTTATTTCTGTAGTTCCTGAAGATCTTTCAGGTACACATAATAATATATCCTGTTCTCTAACAATTATGAAACTAATTTTTTATAATACTGTTATTAAATGCATACATTTTTTCCTCTATCTAAAATCAGTCTTGGGCTATTTAATGTCACTTGTTTCACATTTCACTGGAGGGGAAAACACAAATAGCTCCTCTATTCTGTTTTGCCCATGAAATATTTCCTAACAAGCATTGCTATGTCAAATATAAGTGGATTGGCTTTAGAAGATTAGTCAAACTGTTCTATTATTTACCTGTGAAAATTGAGGCCAGGAGTTCACATAATGAAATGAATTCCTTTACACAGTATTTCTGCTAGTTGCTAACTCATAACTAAATGGACCGTTTTAGAAACAAAAGAGCATGTTTTTGACTCAACCCAAGTATATGGTTTAAATGTGACCCCCAAAGCTCATGTGTTAGAAACGTACGCTCAATGCATGTTTAAGGGGTGATTGGGTCATGAGGGCTCTGCCCTCATGAATGGATTAATACCATTATTGCAAGTGTCATCTAGGTATCACGAGAGTGGATTCCTGATCAAAAGCATACGTTCAGACTCTTTTGTGTCTCTCTTTCTTGCCCTCTCTCACCTTCCATCATAGGATAAAGCAGCAAGAAGGCCTCAACAGATGCAGGCAGCATGATACTACACTGCTGAGCCTCCAGAATTGTGAGAAATAATTCTTTTCAATAAATTACCCAGTCTATGATATTCTGTTTTAGCGATACAAAATGGATTGAAGCAGAAAATTAGTACCAGAAGTGGGTTTATTGCTATAACAAATACCCCAAAATGTGGAAGCACCTTTGGAACTGGGTATCTGGTACAGACTGGAAGAATTTGGATAAGCATCCTTAAAAAACTTAAATTGCCATGAATTGAGTGGTAAAGGCATTTCTGGTGAGGGCCCAGAAGAGAGGAACTGCAGGGAAACTGAAATTTCCTAGAGGTTACTTAAAGGGTCGAAATCAGAATGTTGGTAGAAATATGGACAGTAAAGGCCAACCTGATGAGGTCTCAAATGATACTGAGAAACAAGATACTGGAAGTTAGAGTAGAGGGCATCCTTGTCACGCAGTTGCAAAGAACTTGTGGGAATTTTGTTTCTGACCTAGGGCCTTATGCAAGGCAGAACTTAAGGGCAATGAGCTAAATTATCTTGTAGAAGACATTTCTAAGCAGCAAAGGGTAGAAAGTGCTACATGGCTTCTTTCAGCCATTTACTGTAAAAGGTGAGAACAGAGAAATGATCTAAAGACAGAATTTATAATTAAAAGGGAAGCAGGAAGTAAAAATTTTGAAAATATTTATGCTAGCCATGTAAACAATGAAAAGGCATGCTTACGGGAGGAAGCTAAGGGTGTGAGCGATTACCTTTTGCTAAAGAGATTACCATTGGGTAGAAGGGAGCCAGATACTATTCGTCAAGACAATGAGATCAAAAACTCTGCAGGCATTTCAGAGATATTAGGCTTCCCCTTCCATCGCTGGTCCAGAGCAGGGAGCCTGTGGGACCTCAGTTATTCACCATCCTGTGCTGCTTCAAACATCTGCTCACTGCATTGTGGTGCAGCAGCACGACTCAGCCCCCACCATGAGCCATAGCTCAAGTGGGCTTGTTGCAGCTTGGCTCACCATAGTGGAGGGCACAAACAGTAAGCCTTGGCAGCAGCCATCTGGTGCTGACTCTGCAGACACACAGAGTGCAGGAACTGTGGGGCTCTGGTGCCCTCCACCTGGATTTCAAAGGATGTGTTGGACAGCCTTGGGGCCCAGGCAGGGCAGAAACTTGTTGCAGTGACACAGAGCCCTCTACTAGGGCGATGCCTAGAACTGTGGCGTCGGGGATACTACATAAACTCTAGAACTGTAGAGCTACCAGCACATAACTCCAGCCTAGGAGAGTTGCAAGCATGAGATTCCAACCTGTGAGAGCTGTGGTGTAGCCGATGTCCAAAAAAGACGTAGAAGTGTGGCTGCCTAAGCCTTTGAAGGCTTATCCCCAGTTCAGCATGTCCAGAAGGGGGAACATGGAGTCAAGGAATATTATTCTGGAACTTTAAGATTTAATGTCGTCTTCATTGTTAGATTTTGTACTTATTTAAGATCTGTTACGTCTTTCTTCTGCAATATTTCTCCCTTTTGGAATAGGAATGTCTATCCTATGCCTGTTACACCATTGTATTTTGGGAGTAGATACTTTGTTTTGATTTCACAGGCTCACCTCTGGAGGAAAATTTGCATCAGGATAAACTGTGCCTTGAGACTCACGCCATATCAGATTTAGATGAGACTCCGGACTTTGGACTTTTTTGAGTTAATGCTTTAATAAGTTAGAATTTGGGGGCTATTGGACTGGAATGAATGTATTTTGCATGTAAGAAGGACATTCTCAGGGACAAGAGTGGAATGCTGTGGTTTGAATACGGCCCCCAAAGTTTATGTGGTGGAAACTTAATCTACAGTGCAAGAGTGTTGACAGGTAAGACCTTTTAAAAAGTAATTTGGTCATGAGGGCTCTGTCTTCGTGAATGTAATAATGCCATTGTTGCGGCAATGTGTTCCTGATTTTTAAAAATAGATTTGGTTCTCTTTTGTCTGTTTCTTTCATTCTTTTATTCTCTTAACATCTTAACATGGGATTATGCAGCAGAAAGATTATTGCCAGATCCTGGCACCTGGATACTGGGCTGCCTATCCATTAGAACCATGGGTAGTTAAGTTTCCTTTCTCAATAAATTACCCAGTCTGTGACATTCTGTTTAGAAACACCACAAAAAAATGTTCACAAAACAAACTCATTAACAAAGGTATTTTCTGGACTCCTAATCACATTGCCTTTAAATGTCTAAATTTATGTAAAAATGGATACACAATAATACCTTGCTAAACAATTTTGTTATCTTTTATCTATAGAGCAGAAAGTGTTTTATTCTTCTTTGAGTATTGTAACAAGAAGTGAATACAATTATTATTCTTTACAAATGGAAAAGAAGTTGGTTTTCAAATGTCTAGTAATTTTGAAGGTTATTTTTGACAGATGACTTAAAAGAGCAGCAACTAAAGTAAGAGTAAATATCACTTAATTATCAATTAATGACACATAATTAACCAGATGCTCTGTGGGGGAAGCACATACAAATTACAAGAATTATTATAAGTTGCCCAACATACTTTAGAGATAAATCTTCAATGAATTATATATGTTCTCAAAACTCTATTAGGGTAGTAAAATGAAAGGCAAAGATATTCAAAACATAGTCAAAATTATTAGTTCAAGTTTTCTCAAAATACAACTGATAACTTTAAATTTGTAATTAAATTACTGGGATGTACAAAAATTATTGTTAGTTGTGCTTGTACATTGTGGCTATGACATTTTTGTATGTTCTGGTATCTCATGGAAACAGTTTATTTTAATTTATTTATTTATTTTACTTATTCTGATAGATCCCACTTCCTAGTAAAATGTTAGCAAATATTTAATATTGGCTTTTTGAAATCATATCATTGGGTACCTGTCTCCTATTAAAAGCAAATAGAAACCTCTTCTATTCTTAAAAGTCTTCATGATATGAGTATCATGTATTACGCTTCTTAGAAATAGATACACAGTTCTGAAGAATTTTATTTTTATTCAAATTACACAGAGACAGGACTTATTACATCTAGTGTGACAGTCACAAGTTAGACATCATATAAATTATTTGCTAATAAATTAAGCAGCTTTAATTCTTCTGTCATCACAATTCAAGGACTTACCTTCTAAGAAATGCACACATTCAATCTGAAGTCATTGCGTGACTAGCTCTCCCTTGAGTAATGCAATGCTCAATGAAATGCTGAATACACTAAAGTGTCATGATAACGAGTAGGACTAGAAAAAAAATTGTAGTTAAAAGGCAGTAACGGTGTTGTAAAGATCAACACATTTCGGTTTCTCAAAGGTAAAAGACTTGCTGTCATAATCAATAATGGCTGTGGCCACATATGGCTCCTCTAAGATGGCATCAATAAGGAATAAAATTAATAAAACAGAGACAACACTAAAAGCAATAAAATTGGCCTTTTCACCAATTATACAAAGTCCACTGATTCTGCATAAATAATCACAAGCAATTTTTCTGCATACTCTTAGTATAGAATGCATCGCTCAGCTATGACCTTTTAATGAAATTGAGATAAAATTGCAAAGCACACATTTAACTTCTTTCAAAGGCGGAATTGCATTTTCTTCAAGAAAAAAAATAAAGCTCATATTCAATATTGTTGTAAAGTCATTTTACCCTTAACATTACCCAAGTTATGCTATATTTTGGAATATTAATACATTGGGAAGGCAGTAGACTACAGTCAGGCTGCTTTCATATGATTTTGAGTCCCACCATGTTTTAGCTGAATTTGGACGAGAATGGAGTGTTCTAACCTTCACGTCCTCAGTTGCCAAATGAGAATAATAATGGTATGACTCTGTTAGGACACGGGTGATGATTGAATGGAATTTGGCAGCATGGTCTCAGGAAGTGATAAAAATTTATAAACAGTGTCTGTCACCAACGGCTTCTTTTATTTTATGTGGAAAAACATTTATATGTATTACATAAGCACAAACTTACTTGTTTAGTTCATTATTTTTGTTTTTATTTTGTATATTTCCTTCTGGTCACTCTGCTTTCCTGTTTCCCCAGGCAGTATAGAATAACAGTAGTATCCGCCATGTTCTCCTACTGACGTATGTCTGTAGAGGTTTATATTCATGCACACCCGTAACATATTATGTTTTTAAGTTTTACAAAAACAAACTGTTACTTGCATTATGCTAATTTTTTGCTCAAAGATAATCTCTTTAACTATTCCAAGTCCTCTGAGGTAGCTCTTACACCTTTTTAATGACTGCATAATATTTTCTAGAATATACGTAATTCGTCCGTCATTGAAGGTTGACCATTTGCTTGGTTTTAAGGTGATTTCCCTATTACCAGATTATAGACTAAAATGTTTAAATCTCAATAAGTTATGCTTTTATTTTTATGGGTTGTAGTATCAGGTTTGGAATTTCTGTGTTGAAATGCACGTGCTTGTTTGAGTTTAGAGACGGTTCTGGAACAGGCTCTGCAAGGGGCTTGGTTGCTGTCCGATAATATCTCCCAAGCGTCTAGAAGAGTGCCTAGAATTTTTTATTGTTCAACAGTGCATCCAAAACGCTTTGATGACTGCCTACAATTTATTAAGCGCAATTTGTATTTCTCGAATAAATGAGCAAAAGAATATAATACTTCACATTTTTAAGACCAATGTGTCATTTTCTCTACATCCCACCCCATAGTAGATTTTGTAACTCTTGTATATTTGAAGTTTTTTGATGAATCTGAAAGGGAGAGAGTCTACCTTATTGTATTTAATTTAGCTTTGCATAATGTGGTTTATCTCATTTCTTTGATAATTGGAGTTGCTGTTTTGTGAGTTAGCAATTAAAATCTTATCATTATTTTTTCTCAAATTGTAAGAGATCTTTGTATTACTATAGAGATTAACTCTTTAATCTTTCTTCTGCCTTATATATTTCAGATCTATCATTATATATTTACTTTGTTTATTTGTTGATATTCCTTGCTAAGTAAATGTTTTGTTAATATTATAAATTCTGAAGCACACTGAGTGAAAA
The DNA here is from genome assembly GCA_963573385.1 of Cacajao melanocephalus. Classification (NCBI taxonomy): domain Eukaryota; kingdom Metazoa; phylum Chordata; class Mammalia; order Primates; family Pitheciidae; genus Cacajao; species Cacajao melanocephalus. The sequence goes on from CAUYLG010037654.1 coordinate 51,704, forward strand.
TGCTACATATAGAGTTCATATTTTTCTTCAGGATGTTTTATTATTTTAAGTCTTTTGTCTATTTGTTTTATTATATATTAAATAATATAAACTTCTTTATTTTCTTACACATAGCCTCATATAAAGTACCCTTTAGTAACTAATCTTTACTTTTCTCATAGAACATAACTACTTTGGTCATATCTCTATTCTAATAAATATAGGTAGAAACTGAGATGTAGATACAAACTCTTTATTTTCTTCCATAGATCATTTTTTTCTTTATCTGTACCAATATGCCGTTCATTAAATTAGCATGACGTTATAGATTTTTCTGATACTAGGAAATATAGTCACCTATTATTATTTATTTTTCAAAAGTTTTCTTATCTATCTGGCATTTGTTTATCCATATGAAATTTAAGATAATTTCATCCTACGTCATGTTCCACTTCCCAAACAATCCTGTGTTGGCATTCTAGTAACAATTCCATTACATTTTTATAGATTCCAAAACAAAAAATATTGTACAATGAATGAATTTACATTTTTTCCTGAACTGAAGAATTTTTCAGTGGTGAACATTTCTATAAGCTAAGTAACTTAAACCACTAAACACTTATAAAAAAAATCTATACTTATCTAAATGCTCTTTGAATTATTTACCTTAGAAATTTAACTCTAGGCTGGAGTCAGTGGTTCACACCTGTAATCCCAGCACTTTGAGGTCATGAGATCACAAGATAGAGACCATCCTGGCTAACCTGGTGAAACCTCGTCTCTACCAAAAATACAAAAATTAGCTGGGTCTGGTGGTGTGTGCCTGTAGTCCCAGCTACTGGGGAGGCTATGGCAGGAGAATTGCTTGAACCTGGGAGGCAAGAGGCTGCAGTGAGCTGAGATTGTGCCACTGCACTGCAGCCTGAGTGACAGAGAAAGACTCTATCTCATAAAAAAAAAAGAAAGAAAAATTTAACTCCAGCCTCTGATGGATAACCTAAGTTCTTACTAGAATAAAACTAACAGTTCCAATTAGTTTTCTTCACTGGATTCAATATCTCTAGCTAGCAACAAATTTATACATCTTCAACTAATTTAATCAGTCATTGTTAGATATGAATTATTAATATACTTAAATCTTTATGCAACTCTTATTTGCTCCTCATGATAAAATGATGTCGATTTTCTGGATTTTCTTAATCAAATAGTTTTTGTCAGCTTCATTTTATTGCTTGAAAAACTACTTGAACAGATTGTACATAAAGTTAAGAGTCTTATGGAAATAATTTATATTTTAATTGTATAATTCAATACAATAAAAAAAGATGAGATAAAGTTGTAGCATGATAATATGTCTTGTAGTATTCATTTAATTTTATTCTAGATTTACATTTTGGAATTAATGGTTTTCAATTGAACTGTACTTACTAAAATTTTATTTTTACGCATTGAAATTTTTAAGAACAAATGGACCTAGAATGCACAAATGTAAATGTATTTATTGATTTAGCTATCTATCCATCCTTTCACTTTTAAAGATACCCAATAATTATGATAACACAGAATTTGAATTAATAAAGAAATCTTAGCCTGCTCTGTTTCAAATCGTTTCTTTTCTTTTCTTTTTTTTTTTTTTTTTTGTACTCAAAGTTCGGGGGTACATGTTCCGATCATGCAGGATTGTTGCATAGGTACACTCATGGCAATGTGGTTTGCTGCCTCCATTCCCCCGTCACCTACATCTGGCATTTCTCCCTGTGTTAGCCCTCCCCGACCTCCCCACCCCCAAACTGTCCCTCCCTTGGCTCCCACCAACAGACCCCAGTGTGTGATGCTCCCCTCCCTGTGTCCATGTGTTGTCATTGTTCAACACCCACCTATGAGTGAGAACATGTGGTGTTTTATTTTCTGTTCTTGTGTCAGTTTGCTGAGAATGATGGTTTCCAGATTCATCCATGTCCCTACAAAGGATGTGAACTTATCGTGTTTTTTGGCTGCGTAGTAATCCATGTTGTATATGTGCCACATTTTCCTTGTCCAGTCTACCCTCAGTGGGCATTTGGGTTGGTTCCAGGTCTTTGCTATTGTAAACAGTGTTGCTATGAACATACGTG
>CAUYLG010037656.1:0-19912 GCA_963573385.1 Cacajao melanocephalus
ATGATTTCCATTCTTTAGCATTTGCTGAGGAGTGTTTTACTTCTAATTATGTGGTTAATTTTAGAACAAGTGTGATGTGGTGCTGAGAATGTATATTATGTGGTTTTGGGGTGGAGAGTTCTGTAGATGTCTATTAGGTCCGCTTGGTCTAGATCTGAGTTCAAGTCCTGGATATCCTTGTTAATTTTCTGTCTCGTTGATGTCCAGTATTGAGAGTGGGGTGTTAAAGTCTCCCACTATTATTGTGTGGGAGTCTAAGTCTCTTTGTGGGTCATTAAGAACTTGCTTTATGTATCTGGGTGCTCCTGTATTGGGTGCATATATATTTAGGATAGTTAGCTCTTCTTGTTGCATTAATCCCTTTACCATTATGTAATGCCCTTCTTTGTCTGTTTTGATCTTTGTTGGTTTAAAATGTGTTTTATCAGAGACTAAGATTGCAACCCCCACTTTTTTTTGCTCTCCATTTGCTTGGTAAATCTTCCTCCATTCCTTTATTTAGAGCCTATGTGTATCCTTGCATGTGAGATGGGTTTCCTGAATACAGCACACCAATGAGTCTTGACTTTGTATCCAATTTGCCAGTCTGTTTCTTTTGATTGGGGCATTTAGCCCATTTACATTTAAGGTTAATATTGTTATGTGTGAATTCTATCCTGCCATTTTGATTCTAGCTGCTTGTTTTGCCTGTTATTTGATTCAGTTTCTTCATCGTGTCTATGGTCTTTGCAGTTTTGTATGTTTTTGCAGTGGCTGGCACTGGTTGTTCCTTCCCATGTTTAGTTTTTCCTTCAGGAGCTCTTGTATGGCAGGCAAGGTGGTGACGAAATCTCTCAGCAGTTGCTTCTACATAAAGGATTTTATTTCTCCTTTGTTTATGAAGCTTAGTTTGGCTGGATATGAAATTCTGGGTTGAAAATTATTTTCTTTAGGATGTTGAATATTGGCCCTGACTCTCTTCTGGTTTGTAGCATTTCTGGTGAGAGATCTTCTATGAGTCTGATGAGCTTCCCTTTGTGGATAACCCAACCTTTTTCTCTGGCTGCCCTTACCATTTTTTCCTTCATTTCAACCCTGGTGAATCTGACGATTATGTGCCTTGGGGTTGCTCTTCTTAAGGAATGTATTTGTGGTGTTGTCTGTGTTTGAATGTTGGCCTGCCTTGCTAAGTTGGGGAAGTTCTTCTGAATAATATCCTGAAGAGTGTTTTCCAACTTGGTTTCATCCTCCCCATCACTTTCAGGTACACCGATCAAACGTAGATTTGGTCTTTTCACATAATACCATGTTTTTTGGAGGTTCATTTATTTTTACTCTTTTTTCTCTAATTTTGCCTTCTTACTTCATTTCATTGAGTTCATCTTCAATCTCTCATATCCTTTCTTCTGCTTGATCGATTCAGCTATTGAAACTTGTGTATGCTTCATGAAGTTCTCATGCTGTGTTTTTCAGTTCCATCAAGTCATCAATGTTCTTCTCTATGCTGGCTATTCTAGTTTGCATTTCATCTAACTTTTTTTCAAGGTTTTTAAGTTTCCTTGCATTGGGTTAGAACACGCTCCTTCAGCTCAGAGAAGTTTGTTATTACCCACCTTCTGAAGCCTGCTTCTGTCAATTTGTCAAACTCATTCTTCCTCCAGTTTTGTTCCCTTGCTAATTAGGGGATGTGACCCCTTGGAGGAGAAGAGGCGTTCTGGCTTTTGGCAATTTCAGCCTTTCTGCACTGGTTCCTTCCCATCTTCATGGATTTATCTACCTTTGGTCTTTGAAGTTGGTAACTTTTAGATGGGGTTTCTGAGTGGACGTCCTTTCTGTTGATGTTGAGACTATTTCTTTCTGTTTGTTAGTTTTCCTCCTAACAGTCAGGTCCCTCTGCTGCAGGTCTGCTAGAGTTTGCTGGAGGTCCACTCCAGACCCTGCTTGCCTGGGAATCACCCACCAGGGCTGCAGAACAGCAAAGATTGCTGCCTGTTTCTTCCTCTGGTAGCTTCATCCCAAAATGGTACCTGCCAGATGTCAACCAGAGTGCTCCTATATGATGTTTCTCCCAGTTATGATACAGAGGGTGTCAGGGAGCCATTTGAGGAGGCAGCCTGTCCCTAATGGAGCCCAAGCAGTGTGCTGGGAGATCTCTTGCTTCCCTCAGGGCTGCCAGGCAGGGATGTTTAAGTCTGCTGAAGCAAAACCCACAACCACCTCTTTTCCCAGGTGCTCTGTCCCAGGAAGGTGGGGGCTTTGTAAGTCCCTGATGGGCTGCTGTCTTTTTTCAGAGATGCACTGCCCGGCATGAAGGGAATCTACTGGACAGTCTACCTGAAGAAGCCTAGCTGAGCTTCCATGCAGGGCTCTGCCTGGTTGCCATGTAAACTTCCCGGTGGCTTCATTTACACAGGCAATGTTGAAACTGCCTACCCAAACTTCAGCAATGGCGGGTGCCCCTCCCTCCACCAAGCTTGATTGTCCCAGGTTGAGCTCAGACTGCTGTGCTGTCTGCAGGAATTTCAAGCCAGAGGATCTCAGCTTTCAGGTCTTGGTGGGGATGGAACCCACCAAGCCAGCTCACTTGGCTCCCTGACTTCAGCCCCCTTTTTCAGGGGAATGAACAGCTCTGTCTTGCTGGCGTTCCAGGCACCACTCAACTGAAACGGCTGCCCAGTTTTGTGCTGGAAACCCAGGGCACAGGCATTGTAGGTACCGGAGGGAATTGCCATGTTCTGTGGGTTGTGTAGACCATGGGAAAGGTGCAATATCTGAGCTGGAGTGCCAGAGTGTCCAGAAAAGTCCCTAATGGCTTTCCTTGGCTGGGAGAGACAGTTCTCCGGCCCCTTGTGGTGAAGCAATGTCCCACCCTGCTTCAGCTTGCCCACCTTGGGCTGTTCCCATTGTCTAACCAGTCCCAATGAGATGAACCTGATACCTTAGTTGGAAATGTGAAGATCACTCGTCTTGCTCTCACTGGGAACTGCAGACTAGAGCTGTTCTTATTTGGCCATCTTGGAGAAAATGAGATATACTTTTTCTAAGACATACTGTGTATTTTTAGTCTGTATTACTAAGAACAAGATCATTCTCTCACATAGCCAACTATCAAAATCAGAAATTTCTATATGAAGTCAATACTATTATGTAATGCACAATTCATAATCATAATTCATATTCAAAATGTGTCAATCATTCCAATAATACTTTATTAAGCTATTTAGATTTCCTAGTCTAGGATTCACTCCAAAATTGCACGTGGAATTTAGTTGTATGTCTCTGTCTGTCTCCTTTAATCAAGATCTGTTCTGTGCCTTTCTTTGACTTTTTCGACATTGACATTTGTGAAGAGTGCAGGTCAGTTATTTTGTAGAATGTCCCTCAATTTGAGTTCACCTGACATTTCTTCACAACTGAATTTGAGTTAAGAATTTTGGCAGAAACTCCATGGAGATGATGTTGGGTTCTTCTCAGTGCATTATATTATTAAGAGACCTATGATGTCAGGTTGTCCCAGTATCTATGATGCTAACTTTGATCAACTAGTTAAAGTGGCATTACTAAATCTCCCCATTACAAAGTTTCTATTTTACCTTTTATTATTAATAAGTATCCTGTAGGAAGATAAGTAAACATCCTGCTCCCCATAAAACCCAGAATAAAAGTATCCCATCAATAATTTTCTAACTCCATATTTCTTCTATACTTGTTAATGACATTCTTTCATAAGGAAGAGCTACCTTTTCCTTCAGTACTTACTTATGTATGGATTCATCAATTTGTAACAAAATTGATTCATTAATTTCTATTTCATTTGATGGATTGGGACACATTTCGACAATATATATGTTTAAGAATAAATTGACTCTGACTTGGCCAGAAGTTGTACCTTCAAGCTATCTTCTTTGTCCTTTTAGTGTGTCCCTATGATTCCAAGCAAGTTATTCTTGTAAGAGAAGGTATTTCCATTAGCTAATCCTATACTTCTTTCTAAGACAATCTCTTATCCAACCACAGTGGAATTTCCTCCATTCTTCAAGTAGCACAAGCTCTTCCTTCTGCTTTAGGGCTCTTGGGTGTGTTTCTCTGGCTGTCCACACCATCCTTTCCTCTCATGTCTACCTGATACTCAGTAGAAGTACAACTATTGTTGACTAAATGAATAAAAAGTGTCAAAAAATAAAGCAGGTTTTTTTATGTGGATTCAGAAGACAGAAATATGGACATAGGTAAGTGGCAGGATTCTGCTCCAAACAAGAGGGAACTTGGAAGAGCATTAAGGCAGGGCTTTTTAACTTTTGCTTGCCAGTGGTATTACCTGAGAGGAACCCTGTTCTGTGTGGACTGGATGGCCTCTGAGGTTTCTCCCTATTCTGAGAACCTACAACTCAGCTATTCTATAAAATATCTTTGGGCAGAAACATTCCTAGCATATCTTAGAGCTCAGCATGTGGGTGGATTGCTAGTCTTCCTTTTCTTCCAACATTCCCACCAAGACGCCTGGGAAGTACGATGATTTGGAATGTAGATTTGCCCTTCAAGATTGTCTTCAGTTAAGAGGGGGCTAACAAGCATGCTCAAAAGGAATTCAGTTATGGCAATTTATTCTTTCCAACCCTAGAAGACATCATGACACAATGATGTGCCTTCCAGCGTTGAAAAAGGATCCAATCACTAACAATCTCTTGCCCTAGGAATCAGGGGGCAGAATAGAACTTGTAGCTCGTAAAGTGAGATTGTCCTTTTGATTCCAGGCCTGCTGGTTAAGATACAGGGCTGGGTTGAGAATCCTAGCTTACCTACCCAATAAGTGTGGGAAATTTATAATATTCCAAGTCAGTGAACCTCAATTTTCTCATCTAGAAGATGGGGAAATGAAGCCTGTCTATTCAGGAAGACGATAAGGATGATAGGGTTAATTTTGGTGAAAAGATTGGCAAACAGCGGGACACCTAGTAAGTGCTCAATATGTAAATAATTGATGTTGTTATATAAATAGCATTAAGTTGTTTGGGCTGACTGTCTATACCTGTTTTACTGAATACTAATAATACTTATCTCATATGTTTTTGTTGAAGATGCCTTGCACTGTGGCACGTACCAGTTCCTAGCATACTAACACTTTCTAAGGATATGCTCTGATATGCTGGTTAAAATCTAATCTGATATGCAGCAACCTATACAAGAGGAAAGTTTAGGTTTTAGCAATGTGATGTTCTTTTAATTAAATTCTCAGACCAAAGATTAGCAAAATATATTTTTTTTCATGCAGCTTTATCCATTTACAAATTTACAGCAGACAGGACTTAATTGAAAAATACTTCTTTCTATTTGGTTTCCAAAATAAGAAAGCAGCTAAAAAGGCTGTGACATTTTTTAATATTTCACATCAAAATGTAAAAGTATTTTTTTCATGCAAAGTGCTCTGGGCTTCTTGTTTTTGCTAATGAGACTATCCAGGTGATAGGAACTGCTTCTATGCAAGTCCTACTGCATGTGGATGTGGTCTAACCTACTTCTTGTTGTTGTTGTTTTTTGGACCTACTCTGTGCCCACACAGTGCCTTGGATAATTCACCAGACAACTTGAAATTATACTTTGAGTTCTATATGTCAGCGTGGGTGCCATATGTACTTTAGATCTGATGTAATCCTTTCCCCTCTGGTAACAGTTTGCATGATTTGTCATCAGCCTGGAGTGTCCACTGTCATTGCCACTTGACTCATTTCTTGTCCTCGTGAAAAACCACTACTGTTTCAAATCCAAGCTCAGACAACACACTCTCTCTCTCTCTGGTTTGTCAAACTAAGTAACAAATCTAACTCTACTGTTTGAATGGACAGGAGAGATTAGTGGAATTACCAAGAATAGTGATAAATCTGTATTGGAAAATGGGAAAGGGGACAGCAAGTTTGTGTTGGTGGTGACACCAGACAGCTAACTCATGCTCTCTCACAGTAGGAAGTCAATAAGAAAGCGTAAAGTTGATGCATCAAAAAATTATAGAATGAGGGTATTATTTTAAAACACTGAGATAACCACTAAGAGAACAGAGAAAAGAAATAGTTAAAAGTGAAGGCCACATGAGAAAAAAGGTTCAGCAAACATTGTTGTTTCTTTTTATGAACTCTCCTATTATTTTATACTTTTTATCCATATTCATCTATTGTTTTGATAAGATAAAGGAAATTAAATCACTTCTCTTGTGTTCCTGAGAGGTCACTCCTGGATGCCTAGGTATTATAACACAATGTTTAGAATTATAGGTTTGTTTTTTTTAATGTTTATTTCTTTTGTTAAACTGTGAGTGCCTGAGGGGCAGGTCCTATTGCCTAATTTTCTCAGTAGCCCTAATGGGTTCAGCATATAGCTAAACTACAGAAGAAGGTTGTTGAATAAATTCCAGGGTGCTGGGGTTATGGGAAGGAAGTAAACTGACATAAAGCTTACATTAAAGAAGTTAATTAAATCATCGTACTAGTGCAACAACAAGCTGACGTAAGTGCCCTGAAGAAAAGGTACATAGTGCAGGAGACCATGGGATGAAGGACCACTGAGTTAGAGTAGTGGGGGTGGCAGGAAGATTAGGGAGGTCAGGAGATCTTTTTAAGGAAATAATGCCGATACTAAAAGCTGAAATATTTATAACAGGTGTTAAGGGGTGAAAATAAATAGAATGTACTCACATACAGAAAGGGAACAAAGAAATGGACACTAGTTTAGACTTGACATGCTGTTCGCATTGCAACTTCAGGCCTTAGGACAGAGAACAGGAGCCTTCAGCCAGATATCTACTGAGTTCAAGCCAGAAAGAGATTCAGAAGCTATGCAATGTGAACAGTGAATCTATTAACAAAAAAAATGTACCATTGCAAAAATGTTGAAAGAGGACGGGAGCTGCTACAGAAAATGGTGTGAAATGCATCATGAATGCCATTCAGAGAAAGGGGAGGGGAAGAGGTGCTTGCAGCTGAGTATGTTGGTCATGTTTCCCATTTAAGAACAAAACTAAAGGAAAATACGTTTTGATTCCACTTCTCCTGCAAGCTCCTGTTCTATTTCTTTGGTCTCTTTAGCTATAAAATTATACAGTGTTCTACATATTCCATCTATAATTCTTCTCTTTCTTTTCTCTCTGAAACTTGCTCCTTGAAAACTGCTCTTTTCCACATCGCTAGTGACCTCTAAGTTGCCAAATCTTGTGACAAATTCTTGGTCTCATCACAAATAAGCTATCAGGAGCCTTCACATTGTTGTTCATTCCCTCCCCCCGACATGCTTTCTTCACTTGACTTTCCTGGCTTTGTTCCATCTCTTTGGTTACTCCTTCTCAGTTTATTTTGTGGTTCTTCTTCCCATAACTTATAAATATTGGCATGCCAAGTCCAAGAGTCCTTGCACCTCTTCTCTTCCTTATGTTCACACCCTCACTCAGTGTCACATTCAATCTCATGACTTTTCCTAGTGATTCCAGTGTTGAATCTACTGCTGGGAATTCTTTCCTAATCTGCAGACTCCTAAATCAGGCTGCTTATGCAGCATTTCTGCTAGGATGTCTAAAAGACATCTCAAACTTACCATGTCCAAAGCTCAAATCTTGACTTGCCCAAATCCTATTCCAACCACAACCTTCCCCAGCTCGTGTGAGGGCAACTCTACCCTTCCAAAAGCCCAAAATCTTGACATCACCCTTCTTACATACACCCCATAATCTCTTCCAGAAAATCCTGTTTGCTTCCCTTCCTGTATACATCCAGAATCAGATTACTATTCTAGAATGAGCAACCACAATCTCTTTTCTAGATTATTACAGGAGGCTTCTAACAGTTCTCCTTGCTCATAATTATTGATCCTATTGATCAATGTTAGAAGGCTTCTAACAGTGCTCCTTGCTTGTAATCATTGATCATCTTAAAATTATCATCTTAAAGTATAACTTAAAAGAAGGAATAATAACTATCTTATATAAATTATTTCAGAAGATAGATGAGTGAACAATTCTCAATATAGTATATGGAGTCAGAGTTACTCTGATATCAAAGTCTGACAAAAACTCCTGACTCACATCTTCTGCCTGCCTTAGCCTCTCAAAGTGCTGGGATTACAGGCATGAGCCACCACATATGGCCAGAAAAAAAATTTTGTATACAGAATTTAATTTTATTTTGGGATAGTAGCTGAAATTAGATGACAATAAAATTAGAACAACAATTCCATTTGTATTCATACAAAAAACTTAAAAGACTCAAAACCAATTTTAGCAAAGAAGATGCAAAATTCTTCTCTGAGAACTATGGAACATTGCTAAAAGAAATTAAAGACAATCTAAATAAATGAAGAGATATACCATGTTCATAAACGCAGAGACTCAATATCACTAATATTTTATTTCTTTCCAAATATAATGGAGTTACATGAAATTCCAATTAAATCACAGTATCCATTTTGTAGGAAATGTCAAGCTGGTTTTAAAATTTACATGAAAAAGTGAAGAAACTAGAATAGCCAAACTAATTTTGAAAAAGAAAATTGGAGGACTTGTCCCATTTGATTTAAGACGTAATATAAAACTATTATAAACAAGACAATTTGATATTGGCAGAATAACAGACATATATATCAATGGAAGTAGACAGAAAATCCAGAAGTAGATCCACAACTACATGGTCAATCAATTTTTGACAAAGTTGCAAATGCAAATTAATCAGGAAATGGTTATCTTTTTAAGAAATTGTGATGAACCAACTGGAAATCTATATGGAGGAAAATGAATATTGACCCTTATCAAATGCCATATACAAAAAAATAAGATGCATAGTCCAAAATGTAAAAGAAAAAACTATTAAACTTCTGGAACAAAACATAAGAAACAATTCTTTAGGGTCTTGGTTTGCATAAAGATGTAATACACAGAACACAAGAACTCAGAATCTTATCTTGAGAAGCAGTGATTTGAAAGAACTGTTCATCTCAAATACTCAAAAATAAATCACCTTCCAACTGGGATTTTCAGACCACTTAGGAAGCAGGTAGGGCTGAGATATAAATGAAGTGATCTTCAGAGGGATTTAAAGAAAATATCAGCCACCCCCAATGTCTTTTCCACCTTCATCTTGTTCCCTGAAGGTAGAACTAAGACTCCTTGGGTTGACACTTGACTTCAGAGATAATGCTCTATTAGTAAGTGTCCATTCAGTTCAGTTTGGCTCAACAAATATTTAATTATGCCCATGTAGTTCTGGTGCCCTCCCAAACAAAGGTGAGGACACAGAAGAATCACCTGCACTGCTTGTAAAATCATGGGTCTCAAGGCTCCATGCCAGACTTTCTGATACAGGAGATCTGGGTGGTCCCGTCATTGCAATTCTAACACATTCAAGGGTGATACAATGACTTGTCTGGGAACTGCACTTAAACAACTATGGCTGTAAGTGAAGGATTAACAGCCCTTCCTCCCTTCTCTCTCTTTCTTTATTTTCGTTCTGTCTTTCTGTCTTTCTTTCGAGACAAGTGTCTCCCTCTGTAACCGAGGCTGGATTGCAGGGATGCAATCATAGCTCACTGCAGCCTCAACCTCCCAGGCTCAAGTGATCCTCCCAACTCAGCCTCCCAAGTAGCTGGAATCACAGGCATGCCACAACACTCAGATATTTTTTTTTTTTTTATTTTTAGTAGACAAGGTCTCACTGTGTTGCCCAAGCTGTTCTCAAACTCCTAGGCTCAAGCTACTCCCCCACCTCAGCCTTCCAAAGTGTTGGTATTACAGATGTGAGCCACCACATCCAGCAGAGCATGGGGTTTCTTGTCGGGTTAGTGCTGTGCTGCTTAAAGTCAGCCATAACGGAAATATGTATACCAGATAAATTAGCAAACTCACCAAAAGGCCTGTTTCTACTTCCTAAAGAGCCTCTCATTAACATGTACCCCTATGCTACTCAATTGGACACACCTATCTATCTCTGTTAAAATTCTAGTTTTCTGTACTTGTTAATATATAAATTCTTGAGTAAGGCACGGCACATCACTAAGCTTCAGTTTCCCCATCTGCAAACAGGCATACCTACTCCAAGATTGTTGTCAAAGATTAACTGAAATGAAGTAGAGCACAGTGTATGGCACATATTTATCTTCCCCTAACAGAACTATTTTTTGTTAGTGGGAACAAGCTGAATGTAAACCCACAATGGAGATACAGTTTGGTACATACGCTGACAGAGGGATGGCAGCGGGCACAAGGAAAATCCCCAGCTTCCAGACTGGAGGAGGACGATCAGGGAAATTTTCCTTTCCCTTTTTTTTTAGAGCCAGCAGGGTGTATGTAGAGGGAAACCTGTAAGGGATGGATCAGAGCCTGCACTATCATCCAGCAACCTTATGAAATTAGTCAGTGGGACTTGATTCCCACACAGCACAGTCCAGGTTCTGCACATTGTTAAACATGTGTCAGATTCAGTTTGTCATCTTTGATCCCTTTGAGACCCCTCTTCCTGTCAGTTCAGACTTCATAGCCGGTTGCTCTGGCATTACAGCTGTCTGCTCAAGACTTCAGTAATGAAAATGAGTGGGATATACACAACACTTCACAGTTTGCATAGCATTTCCACTGTCTCATCTTATTGTCACAGACAATATTCCAAGACATAGGTTCACTTATTCACTTATTTATTTATTCAAAAAGTGTTCATTGAGTGCCATTGATATACCAGGCACTATCTAATGCACTGAAGATGCAATAGTAAGCAAAGCAGATCTCGTTCTTACTCATAGAATGTATAGATTTTTTTTAACCATTTATCCATTTCCTTGTTTAATTACTATTGGCAAAGTAGAATGTAAGCTCATAATTAGGAAACCTCTATTGTCTGAGAAAGTGACATTTACCCTGATAACTAAAAAAATAAAGAAGAATTCGCCAGTGGTGTTGAGTGGGAGAGAGGGAAGAGGACCACAGACTTAGAACTTCATAGCAAGGTGGTGAAGCAAATGACCTAAAGTAAGGGCATTGTGGCTAGTGATCAGGAAACAGAGTGGAAATGGTGTGACATACGGATGGAGAGAAAAGCTGTGGTGTGATTACACAGGGCCTTCCTAGCCATGTTAAGGATTTGGGTCTTTATCCTCATAGAATTAAGGATTCAAAGCAAGAGTGACATAATCAGATGTGCATTTTGTAAAGCTCTTTGTTAATAAGGGAAATGTCTGAGGCAAAATTTAGAAACGGAATCTGCAAGATTGGTAATTCTTTGGATGTAGATGGTGAGAGAGAGGGTGAGGTCAAAGATTAATCCTAGGTTTTAGAGATGAATATCTGGCTATGTGGGACACCATATACTGAGACTCGGAACACTGGGGGAAGATCAGCTTGGGAAGTGAAGGTGTGGGGGAACTCGAGTCATGGGTTTTCTCTTGGCTGTACTGGGAAACTGAGATCTCTAAATGGTGATGTCAAGTAGTCAGTAAGATATGTGAGAATGAACATCAGAAGAAAGATCTGGGTGGGAACTACAGACCTTGAAGTTGTCAGCAAATAGATGACAATGAAACCCTGGATGTGGATGTTATCACCTGCCACATTGGGACAGGGAAAGGAGGGCAATAAGAAGAAAAGGGGTCTGGGATCATTCCCTAAGTAATTCCAAGTAAAGAGCCTGAGGATGCTGGTGCAGTGGCTCACACCTCTAATCCTAGCACTTTGGGAAACTGAGGCAAGAGGATTGCTTGAGGCCAAGAGTTCAAGGCCACACTGGGCAACATAGCAAGACCCTATTTCTAGAAAAAATAAAAAGAACATGAGGAGGGGGGTCAGAGAAGTAGGAGAGAAACATGGAGGGGAGTGTGGTAAAAAAAAATAATAATAAATAAGCCAAGGAAAGATAATGCTTCCACTTTCCAGAGAAAGTGATCGATTACTCCAAATAGTTAAGCAATGAGGAGAGCTCCTTGGGTCTAGCCAATTGGAGTAATTAATGACCTCAGAAAGAAACTGGCTGGTGGACTATTGAAGGCCGGAGCCAGATCGAGGGTGTGCATTGTGAATGGAATTGAAAAAACGGAGCTAACGGACCTAGTAAGACTATTCTTCTGAGTCATTTGGCTGTGAAGAGGAGGGGAATGTGAAATTCAGGGCACCTTTTGTTTTGCATTTCTATTTTGTACCAGTTACCATGCTTTCTGCATCAAGTAACTGTGGCAAATCAGTCATTCGGGAAGTTGATCTTTTTTCCCAGTTTGTTTTTCAGTGAATTGGCTTTTGGGGAACAGATTTTCAGTGAATTGACCTGGATCCAAATTCGGCTATCAACCATTGAGTACTGACTACACATCAGAAGCCTTGCTGCGTACTCTGTCTTCTGTATCCCATTATCTTCTCACGGGTCACAAGGAAGTGGGGTGGTGTTAGCCTCACTCTACAAGCCGAAGAAACTGAAGCATAGGCAGGTCATATACCTCAGCCAAGGTCATACAGCTAGTAAAAGATGAAGCCTGGATTTAGCTTGGATCTGCCTGCACAATCCAGAGCCCCTAACTACCGCCCTTCAGTTAGGTTCCAGTGCATCAGAGAGGCTCTAGCGTGCTGCATAAAAAAAGTGTCGACCTGAACTGCAAGCAGCAAAGAGCTACTTTAGATCCTTGAGTGAGAGTTTGATCTTATAAAAGCAATATTTTAAGATTTCTTAGATCACTGAGAAGGGTGAGTTTATATTGGGTGACTTTCCTTCCTTTTTTCACCTTTACTTAAAAACACTATTTCATCTACTAGATTTCAGTGTGACTGTCCTTTTCTCAGAAACACCTCCCTTAACCTCACTAAGTACAAGAAATCCTTTTACTAGTGTGGCATCTCATCGCTCTGAAGTTCACTCCTTTCTGGCACTTGCAGTTTTCACTGTGTATTGATAAGAGCAACATTTCTTCTACCAATCCCAGTTAGAAGATTAGATTTAGAAGGTCAGGAATGGGACATTCTTACTTTGCTCACTGCTGTATCCCCAGCACATTATGCAGAGCCTGGAGCATATTATTGCTCAACAAGCATTTGTTGAATAAATGGAGGAACCGCCAATGGTTGTGAGAGTATCTCATCAGGATCACAGGGATAGGGCTGTAGTACCATCACAAACTCAACTCTCATCCTGAATATATTAAAATCCTGGGATCAGCAGAACACAAGTTCCCTGAGAGGCAGACAGTCATGGGGATAGAAATGAGGAGGGATGGTTCAGCTGCTTGGGTCCGGGGCTCTAGGCTGGTGAATCAAAGAGGCAGAATGGCAGGGCCATGCTTTCAATTCCCTGCTGAGGACTCCTGGCTGATGAACTTTGTCTTTGGATCACTAGGATATTCAAAGGGAATAATCAGAGGTTTCTGCTGTGCTTTTTAAATGGAAGGACCTTTGGTATATTTGGCAGGCTCTATACAGATGTCAAATCAAGCTTGCTTGTCTCTATTTATGCAGACAGTGGGGAGGGCACAATTACCTGGTATCCAAGTCATTCTAGACTTCTCCCATGCCTTAATTCCCCTTCCTCTGCCTTCCTCCTCATATATGTACAAGCTTTCAACTATGAATTCTTTCTTATGAATCTCTCATCAATTCACCCACTTTTCTCCAGTCCTGTTGCATTAGTTCAGGATCTCATTATTTCTTAACCTGGGCTTTTAGCTCAATGCAGCATTGGTGTCATCTGCCACTAGGCTTTAGCCACCCATTCACTCAGCAGGCATGATCTTTCTAAAACACCAATCTGATCATGTCACTCCTCTCGTGAAATGCTTCAGTGGCTCTTCGTTGCCCTTAGGATAGAGTGCAAACTCTCTAGACAGGCAATAAGGTCCCCTGCAATCTAATTTCATCAGATCCCTCCCATCTCATGTCCTGCCATTTCTCTAAAGGAGCTCCTCTGCTTTAGCCACAAAGTACCTGGTGCCTCCTGATGGTAGGCATTGTGGATATTCAAGCCACCGTGCCTGCAAAGAGGCTATATTCTCCACCTAGAAAGCCACGTCTGTGTGGCAAAGTCCTGCTAATTTTTCAGGACTCAAATCAGATGTTTATTCCCTTTGTCAAACCATCCCCAAAAGCCTAGGATAATTCAGTCATATTCACTTGATATTCAGACAAGAATTCATTGTTTATGATCCTACTGAATCTTGCACAAAAGTCTCAGAGCTCTTAACACTGAGACTGTTGTATTTATCTGCATATCTGCCTCCCGCACCAAACTATGAGAAATGGAAGGGAGGTTCAAGGCAATATAGCTCAGAGGTTGAGAGTTCATGCTACGGTGCCATACAGGATTTAATGGTGTCATACAGATTTAAATTCAGGCTATATCACAGTCTGATCCTGGGTGGGTGCGTGGGGAGATATTTAACTTGCTGGGCTTGAGATATTTTTAATCTATAAAATGGGTACAACTGCAACCCATTTGTGTTCTTCCTATGATATGAGTTGAGTATAAAATGCTCAGCAATGTCATTTAGCGGTTTAGCATATAGCACCTAGTAAGTGTACAGATTTCATGTCCACTCATCACTATAACACAGTGTTTGGTACAAAGGTGGCATGAATTATTGTTGAACCAATGACGTAGGCATTGTATTAGGCTGTTCTTACCTTGCTATATAGGAATACCCAAGACTGGGTAATTTATGATGAAAAGAGGTTTCATTGGCTCAGGGTTCTGCAGGCAGTACGAGCATGGCACTGCCACCTGTTCAGCTTCTCAGGGGCCTCAGGGAGCTTTCACTCATGGTGCAAGGGAATGTGGGAACAGGCACGTCACTTGGCAAGAGCAGGAGCAGGAGTGAGTACAAGGGGGAGGTGCCACGCACTTTTAAACAATCAGATCTCCAGTGAACTCACTCATCACCAAGGGGATGGCACTAAGCCATTCACGAGGGATCTACCCCATGACCCAAACACCCCCCAACAAGCCCCACCTTCCACACTGGAGATTACATTTCAACAGGAGATTTGGAGAAGATATCCAAACTATATCGGCATTCATAGGGATGTGCAGGGACTGAGATAATACCCCTTCATTACTTCTTTTCTACTCACAAGCTGGAATTTTACCATCCAGCTTTGTGTTCCCCCAAACACATTGTCTGGAAGTTTTGACAACTTCCTGGTCGACCATTATTGAGCACTGTCTGTGTTCCACTGTGCTAGACATGTGAGGTCGATGTGAATATCCCCATTTTCCAAACAAGAAAACTGAGATGCAGAGAAGTTGAGTCAGTAAGTGGCACTGGAAGGGTCTGAACGAAGATCTACCGGATTCCAAATTCCACACTCTTATCTCCTAGAGCCAGCAGCGGTGGTATTATTCCCAACTGGAAAGCTCTCCCAGGTTTCCTAGGCAGCCCTGGCATTCCTTTCCGGAAAAACATTCAGGGGATAGTCCATTATGCCGATGCTGTTGCCTTGAAACATAAATACTCACTCACTGTGGAACTGTTTGTTATGAGGAATGCGCGAGCTGGAGAGAAGTGAGACATAAAATCATTATTTCATGCAGAAAGACATTGCCAAAGGGATAGAATTACTTACTATATTAATTCTGTCCTTCAGCCCCTAGCTCATCTCTCTGCATAATGACTTAGTCACATTTTGGGACATTTCCACTATGATTTTTGCAGAAGTTGAATAATCTAAGACTTCTCATTTCATTTCCTTTTGCTCTAACTCTCTCCTCTCTTTCCTGCTGGTCCTTCAGCTCTGCCACTCCACACCTCAGCCAATCCCTATTTCTTCCCACTAACTGTCATTCCTTCTACTACTCACTCTCATCCCACCCTTAAAACCCCTTCTCTTCCTGAAAACCCTTCTGTCAACCCTGAATTCTTCCCTATTTATTCTCTATCCACTAAACATCCATCTGCTAAAACAAAATAGAGGGGCTCTCAGTGGAAATTCTGTACTACCCTTTAAAAAAGTACCTTAGAGAAAGTACTCATAGGCCATCATTTAAAATCGTCATATAAAATCATCATATGAAGTCATCCTCTAACATCAACACATAGAGACATCATGTAGGCCTATCAGAGAGAACCACGCAATGGAACCATCATATAGAATCCCAGAGTCAGAATAACTAGGATTAAGATGGTAGAAAGATACACAGCATCTGTTTCCCCCTGTATTTATATATTAATACACCACTTTTAATGGCCAAGTCATACTTCATGGCGCAACAATACAGACTTTTCCATGTCCGTCAGAAATTACAGAGCTTTCATCAGATAAGCAACTGGATGGGTCTGGTAGGGAGTGTGAAGCAGAACTGAATAAAACAAGTTAAAAACCAGAATATCTCAACTTGGATTGTTGTTTGCTATCCCCTTGACTCATTGCCTCACTTCAAAGAATTTATAGGCTAATTGCGCCAGGTGCGGAGAGTTGTCACATGGAAGAGGAATTTTCTTCATGGTCTGGTATGATCGTGATTATTTCATGTGGTTCTACAATTTCTTTTAAATTAACAACAACTCTTACTAACACATGTTTAACACCTGGTGTGCTGCCAGTTGCTCTGGGAGCTTTAGATTTATCATTTAACCCTCACAAGGTCCGTGAGAGGTAGGAGGACCATGTCCAGTTTAAAGATGAGAAATGGGAGTTCAGAGAGGTGAACTAATTTCTCCAATATTACAAAGCCATGGAATATAAATGGCTATAATTGTTGTAAAGGAGGATATAAAATGCTCAAGACCTACAAAAATTGCCATAAATATTTACTGAGTGTTTATATAAGCGGAATTGAGAAAACAGAGACATTGTGTTTGTATTTGGAAGAAAAATATTTTTAAAATATTAACTCTCTTGATTTATAGGTATAAATGATTTTAAACTCCTAACAATTTTTATGTCTTGACAAAATGATTCTTAAATTTTAAAAATAAACAATCTGGAGTAGCTAGAAAAATGTTAATAATCAGTAAAAATAATGTATATTAATATCTAAATATATTAATTTACTAATGTAGTAATACGCTAATGAAAATATACTAATAGATTATATAATCAATAAAATTAATATATTTATTAAACAGTGTAGGAATGGATAGTTTGATCAAAGAAAAAGTAGAGATAGCCCAGAAAGAGATCAAAACATATATACAAATTTTAATAATAAATATAACATTTTACATCAGTCAGAAAAGGAAAAGTCAGTCAATATAGTCTTAGGGCATATCACTATTATTTATAAAATAATAACAGTAAGAGAAAAGGAAAAAAGTAAATAGTTATTTGAATACATACAATAATTAATGAGAGAAGGTGAAAAAAAGCACAATGTCAAATGAAGAAGGAAGGGAGGGAGGAAGGAAGGAAAGAAAAAAGGAAGGAAGGGAAGGAAAGAATCTTAATATGAGCAAAGTTGGTATAGATAAGACTTCATAAAGGATACCTCAAAAGAAAAAATAAAGAAATATATTTATATGTATGGTTTACCTAAAATATTCCTTAAATGGGTATGTATCTATATATATGAATATATATAATATATAAAAATACATAAATTACATTAAAATCTATATCCATATATGAAAGTATATATGAAATCCTATATATGAAAGCATATATTTTCATATATAGATACAAATTTACATATAGTGATATATATTACTCACATATATGAGATATCCATATATAAATATATATTTAGATATCTCCCATAGTCACACACACCCATCTATGTATATCAGCATACATGTATACATTACATATACATCTCATCTCACACATATCTCCAATATGTAATACATATATCCATAATATATCAACATATATTATGTGTATGTAGCACATATATATCTGTATATATGCATAGATGTATATGTTATATACATATATAAACAATGTAGATCTCATATATACACAAATATATATAATATATATTCAAAACAGCATAAACAAAACTGAAAAGCCAATTCCAAACTATAAAATAGTATTTGTAAACTCTATAATGGAAATTGGATATTAAATTTTTTAAATACTTATATTTATTCTATTTCTATTTGTGTAACAGAAATAGAATATATTAAATGTGCAAAGCTCTTAGAAATCAATAAAAAGTATATATGTTCTGATAGAAAAATGAGCAAAGAGTAGGATCTAGCTATTTACAGGAAAAAAAAATACAAAAACTCAATAAATGTAAGAAATATGTTAGATCCCTAGCAATTAAAAAACTTTGAAAAACTCTCGTGACATGTGTTGCACCCATTAACTTGAGTGTGAATGAAAGAAGTACTGTTGATGAGTGTGTGGGCCAAATGGATTGCCTGTACAATACTGAAAGGTGGGTGGGGGCTGGTAATTGCTATAACATTTTTAATTTTTGAAGACATTACAACTTTATGTATTAAAAGCCTTATAAAATATGCATAGCACTTGACTTAGTAATAAACGTCTGTATATTGCAACACAGCAATTCTCCTTCTAGAAAATGTATTCTGAATAAGCAATCAGAGATGTATTCAAATATGTATGTAGATATCTCTGGCTAAAGACGTAGATATTCATTTCAACCTCTGGTAGGCAGCTTCAGACATAGCTCTTAATTACCCTGTCTCCTGGTATTTACACCCTTGCGTTATTCCTCTGAGTTTGGGTTGCACCTAGTGACTTGTTTCTACAACAAATAAAATGTGGCAAATAGATGGAATGTCATTTCTGTGCTCAGGTTAAAAAGACTGACTTTTGCCTTTTTTTTTTAACATATTTTTTATTGTACTTAAGTACATGTGCAGATCATGCAGGATTTTATTGTACTTAAGTACATGCGCAGGTCATGCAGGATTGTTGCATAGGTACACACATGGCAACATTGTTTGCTGCCTCCATCCCCCGGTCACCTATATCTGGCATTTTTCCCCATGTTATCTCTCCCCAACCTCCCTACCCCCCGCTCTCCTCCTTTAATTCCCCCCAACAGACCCCAGTGTGTGATGCTCCCCTTCCTGTGTCCATGTGTTCTCATTGTTCAACACCTGCCTGTGAGTGAGAGCATGTGGTGTTTGATTTTCTGTTCCTGTGTCAGTTTGCTGAGAATGATGGTTTTCAGACTCATCCGTGTCCCTACAAAGAACACGAACTCATCATTTTTTATGGCTGCATAGTATTCCATGGTGTGTATGTGCCACATTATCCCTGTCCAGTCTATCATCGATGGGCATTTGGGTTGGTTCCAGGTCTTTGCTACTGTAAACAGTGCTGCAATGAACATTCGTGTGCATGTGTCTTTATAATAGAATGATTTATAATCCTTTGGCTATATAACCAGTAATGGGATTGCTGGGTCAAATGGAATTTCTATTTCTAGGTCCTTGAAGAATCTCCACACTGTCTTCCACAATGGTTGAACTAATTTACACTCCCACCAACAGTGTAAAAGTATTCCTATTTCTCCACATCCTCTCCATCATCTGTTGTCTCCAGGTTTTTTAATGATCGCCATTCTAAATGGTGTGAGATGATATCTCAGTGTAGTTTTGATTTGCATTTCTCTAATGACCAGTGATGATGAGCATTTGTTCATATGTTAGTTGGCCTCACATATGCCTTCTTTCGAAAAGTGTCTGTTCACGTCCTTCACCCACTTTTAAATGGGGTTGTTTGTTTGTTTCTTGTGAATCTGTTTTAGTTCTTTATAGATTCTGGATATTAGCCCTTTGTCAGATGGGTAGATTCCAAAAATTTTTTCCCATTCTGTTGGTTGCCAGTTCACTCTAATGATAGTTTCTTTTGCTGTGCAGAAGCTCTGGAGTTTAATTAGATACCATTTGTCTATTTTGGCTTTTGTTGCCAGTGCTTTTGGTGTTTTAGTCATGAAGTCCTTGCCTATGCCTATGTCCTGAATGGTTTTGCCTAGGTTTTCTTCTAGGGTTTTTATGGTGTTAGGTCTTGTGTTTAAGTCTTCAA